>PVIA01000135.1:0-307865 GCA_004024845.1 Tonatia bakeri
TAATGAATACTCTGCCTAATGTAAACTGATGATTTGAAAAAGACAAAACTCCATGGAATGAAATAAGAAGAAATAAACTGAATTTCCTTTTTATACTGCCTCAGTATGTTTTATTTTATAAAAGAAAATCACAAGACATAAGAATGCAGTCATTTCCATTCCTGAAACAATTTTAAAAATTAAATCTTAAGTCATATAATCAATGCAAATCAAATTGGCACAGGGAAGACAAATGAAAACATAAGTTAGATAGCACAGAAAAATTATTCACAACAATATCAAATCAATGGAAAATTCTAGTTCCTTATAGTTCTGAATGCAGGTTAGCACAAAACTCCCCAGGAAGAAATAATAGAGCAGTTCATTAGCCTAAACAAGATTGTTTTCCAAAATTTCAGAAAAAAAGTTTTATTTTGACATTTTCATACTCGATTTTCTTGTTACTCTAGATAGAATGGAAATTTCTCATTGTCATATTTTTGAAACTATTTGATGCAATAAAAAATATTAAAAGAGGCTTTATAGGCAAGTTTTCCTTTGTTCAAACCTGTGCACACACACATCAAGGCACATTTTGTAAGAGATTGTTGTTCTTTTTTATGACTTCTTCTCTTTGAAAAGAGCTAAAACCCTAGTATCAAAAACTTTAAATATTTTTCTATTTTTATTTTCTTGTTTTTTGAGATATAATTGACATTTATGCATAGTGACTTGTTATAATGTACTGGGAAACTGTCACGACAGCAAGTCTAGGTGACATCCATTACCACACAGAGTCAGAAAAATCTTTTGTGATGCCAGCTCTTCTGATCTACTCTCTTAGCAGCTTTCAACCATGTAATGCGATTCTATTAGCTGTAGTCACCGTGCTCTACATTACATCCCCAGGGCTTATCTCTAACTGGAACTTTGTACTTTTTGACCACCTTTGTGCATTTCACCCACCTCCCACCCCCACCCTGGCAAAACTGGCCTATTCCCTGTATCTGTTGTATCTATGTGTTTTTATTGTTTTTTCGATTCCATATATGGGTGAGATCACACGGTATTTTATTTTCTATGTTTCATTTCCTTTAGAAAATTACCCAAAAGCAGAATTGCTGGATCATATGGCAGTTCTATCTTTAATTATTTGAGGAACCTCCATACTTCTCACAGCGTCCGCACCAATTTACATTCCCAGCAGCAGCGCCCAGTGTCCCCTTTCCTTTGTTCTCTTGCCAACACTGGTGGCTTCTTGCCTTTTTGGTCTTAGTCATTCTGACAGGTTTGAGGTGATTTCTCACTGTGATTATGACTAACGTTGCCCTAGTGACTGGCGATGTTGTGCACTTTTTCATGTACCTGTTGGGCCTCTGTGTGTTATTTGCAAAATTTTCTGTTTAAATCCTCTGCTCATTTTCAACTGGGTTATTATCGTTTGCTTTTAAGGTGTATGGGTTCTTTATTTATTTTATATATTAGCTGCATATCAGTGTTGATTTGCAAATAATTTCATCTGTTTCACCAGTTACCTTTTCATATTGTAGATGGTTTCCTTTGCTGTGCAGAAGCTTTTTAGTTTGTAGTTCCACTTAGTTATTTTTACTTTTGTTACCTGTTTTTGGCACCAAAGCCAGAAAATCATTGCTAAGATTCATGTTAAGCTCATCACTTACGTTTTCTTCTAGAAATTTTACAGCTTCTGATCTTATGTTAAATCTTTAATCCATTTTGAGTTGAATTTTGTATAGAGTATGCACAAAATAGTGATATACACAAGATAGTGATCCAGTTTAATTCTTTTGCATGTGACTGTCCAGTTTTCCCAACACTAATTATAGAAGTATTTCCTTTCCCAATTATATATTCTTGCCTTTTTATTATAAATTAATTGACTATATATGTGTGAGTTTATTTCTGGACTCTTCATTCTGTTCCATTAGCCTATGTGCCTGTGTCTTTTTTAATACCAGTATTATCAAAACAGTATTATACTGTTCTGATTACTATAGAAACATAAAATATAGAGGCGAAATAGAAAAAGATTTTAAAATATAATCATGTGTTCACTGAGTCTAAAAGTTAGCCCTCATTATAGAAACATATTTTATGTGCTTAACTGTATAGATTGCATAGAGAGGAGATCCTTGTTCCCAAAGAGAAAGGATTGAACCTCCCGTGAGGTACCTAATGATTATTTTAATGCCAATAATTATTGCTAGAAAGGTTTTCTTTTTCCACAGTAAATCTTCTTTCTGCTTGGAAAAGAGAGACAGACTGATGACAATATTGCCCTAAGAAATTCAGTCTGATAGATGGCTACAGAGGCCTTAATGATCCCTTCTCTTCACCATGAGGTGGATGACAAAGGCAGGATGGGGCAGGGTAGGGTGTTGTTAGTTGGTACAATTTTCTTTGTGTTTCCTTGTTCTTCTGCCAAGGCTTGAAAAAGGAATGGTGTAAAGATACTGATCTTTTACAGATTTCCTGAGTTAGTGTTTTTAAATCAGGAAAATTTGAGCTGGTAAGAATGAGTTACCTTAATTTTCTCAAATTACTTATCCCCTGAGTTTCATATGAATTTGTATTGAAGTTATATAATTTTTATCAATTTTCTAAACAAAAGTGTATTTATCATTTGTATTTATTGTGAAGTGGTACATCCTTATCAGAGAGAGATTTTAAGATATTTAGCTGATGCTCACTCTTAAGTCATGCATGTAGCAGGTACTCAATAGGTAATTTTGTAACAAGTTAAATGTGAAAAGAGAAAAAATTAAAATTCAGTAGAGCATTGACTTTGTCTATTTTTATGCTGGTATATCCATAATACTACCTGGAACTGCACCTAGTACAGAGTAAGCGCTCAATAAGTACTTGTAGAAGGAGGGGAAGGAGGGAGGGAAGATAGGATGAGAGGCAAGAAGAAGAAAGGAAAAAAAGGGAGGAATGAGCAGAACTGAGGATCTCAACTTTTTGTATATTTGTAATGAACTTGCTCTGAGATTAGTTGTTTATCGTGTATTTCTGTATGGATATTAGAGTATGCTGCTTGTCTATGTACCCACATGTAAGAAGGGTCACATATAGATTATATAATAGTCTATCTGGAGATAATGATTTGTAGCTGCAATAATGAGAGGTAATGTGCAATACACCCAGCGTGAAGTCCGGTGACAGGAATTAAATTAACTCATGTCACTACTGTGAAGTGAGGTTAACTTGGACTGAACTGTATTTCATCCTGCATCCACTTCATAATGGCCCTGCCACAGGATGGTTAGGAAATCAATTAACTGAATTGTGATATAAGGCAAGCTTCTAATGATGCCCAAAATGTGACATAATTCATATGATATTAATATTCCAAGAGCTCTATCTTGAATCTAAGTAGAAAATAATTTTGAACTAAAGATTGCAGAAATTATGTTAGTTAAAGTGCTTGGGAGATAAAACCTATCTTCTCTTCCTACTTCCTTGAGTCTTAATGGAAGTCACTCAACTCAGGCCTAAGATCTCTATATAGCAAAATATTGGCAGTTCCCAAATTTCTATTATTTTGGAAAATACAGTTCAGGACAACGATAACTTATGCTAGATGAATTTTTTCTTGTGCACTGTATCAGCTTGGATTTCTTCTAGAAAATATTTAATATCATTGTTAAATTTACTGTTGACATTTTAAGAAACATACTACTTTTTCAATCATGGTTAGGTCAAGAGGAAACCATTCCCTAGAACATAAAGCACTGAAGAATGTGCCGTAGTTGTTCATTTTTCTCTGACATTTTCTCCATTATCACCAGAAGATTGTCAGTTAAAATAAGTGTTCTACCACTTGGTCAACTTTAGTTAGATAAACATACAGATTTAATAATGTGCTTTGAGATGCAAGCATAGCACAGTCCTGGCAATGGGTACATTTTTGTTGCTGTCTTGTGTTTTAATGTCATTTCCTTAGCATTCTATAGAAAAATCCTTATGTGGATTGGAGAACCTGGCACAAACATTGGACATTTATCATTTATTTGGTTATATGTAATTATCTATTGCTGAGTCTGTTTCCTCTAATATGTTGTGATCTTCAAGTGGGAGTGTTATGGTAACTATTTCTCAGCCCAAACCACAGAAATTGAGATGTTTCCACAGAAGGCGTCAATAGATATTTGGTGAGTGATTATATGATAGGACATATCAACACCTCAGAAATTTCTTGGGTAGTAAATTACCTAACTTTTAGGAAATGAATAATATGAAAAAAATATTATTCCCTTGAATAACAAAATACAATTACACTCAAACCTTGGTTATTGAACAAGTCTCATCTCAGCCTCAGTTCTTGACCAAGTTTTTCAAGGAAAAAAATTTGTTTGTCAAATAAAACTGGTTTGCCACCCCACATCCCTTTCATGTTGATACCTGTATGATCAGTCAGTCATGTGTCTCTCAGGCAACAAAGGAGGTTTGGTTTTTGAAAAATCACTTCTCAACTAGCTTTCCAAAATGAATTACGCCAGAGAACTGAGGTTTCACTGAATTCAGTGTCTAAACTGTAAGTGACAAGCTAAGGTCTTCTGGGCAGTGAGTACTACAAAGGAATCTACCTCATTACTAACTGTAATTTATCAGATAATTGACTATGATGTATGCATCATGATTCCATAAAGAGACCTAGGAATAGTTCCCTAAAAATAGTGGTTGCTGTACCCTAAAGACCAGAACGAACAGGAAACTCTCATGTTGCTGTCACATAACATGACAGCATCGGCTCCGCTGATCAGAGCTCTTAGTGCTGCAACAGAGCCAGGCTTAGTGGGGCTTGAGCAAATCAGAGTGGTTATCTGATCTAAATCAAAACATAGTTTTTGTGTGATTTTTTGTTATTCAAAGTTAAGTTATAGGCAAAGATAATGACTGAAAATTGATGGGATCAAGTTATATAACATTATAAAAAGAGTAGATTGAACACCCATGTTTTTATTCAAAAGCTGGGATAATAGAGGATCCCTGAAAGCTTGAAATATTTAGGTTAAGAAATTAACAAATCAGATTAAGAAATTCGTGGATCCCATTAAATTCCAAATAGAGTACAGACCAACAAACAGATAATTTCAAGCTATTTTTGGGTTATTCCCTAAGATTGTAATTGTTAAATGAAGATACATTTATTTAATGACACTTCTTTTGTTTCTAGGAAGAGAGTTTGACCCAGCCTGCTCCCATAAAATCCTTTCTCATCACAGTATAAAACAGAACAATACATATGATAGACCCTAGCTTTATCAATATAGTGTGCCTTATATATTTAAGTGGCAGTGTCCTGAAAATAAAATACCTCGTAAATCTTGGTTTACTTGAACTTTGGATGGACAGTGAGCAATGCTGCTTCCTGCTCAGCTCTGTGTGGAAGAGAATGTCCATTTCAATTTCTGGAATGTGCCCATCCACAAACATGGTATCATCACACTCATCTTGCCGTTCAGAGTAATTTCTCATCCTCTGTGAACTAATGAACACTGACAGGTTAGGGGATCACAGGACTGATAATGCACAGCCAGTGTTCATTTCAGAGACAGCTCCCTCCTTTAATTTAATGATGGGGCAGAAGACTCTCTAATTTACTACACAAGAGAAATGTTTGTTCACTCTCATAGCACCCTGTGCCTCATAATATCCAATATAAACTAGGAAAGCATTTATATTGCTATAAAAGCTATGGGAACAATGGAAAATAAAAGGGAACAAATCCACACTTTCAGAAAAATAAATTCCAGTACTAATAAGACAACATAATGTCATTGCTTCTCTGGAGAACAACTAGAGAACAAGGTATGAACAGGGATAAAGTAGTCATAATAACAAAAATATAAAGTCAAAGCAGAAATGTACCACTCAAGAACCATATAAATGATCAAGTTAGTATAAAAATAACAAGAGAGAAGTTGGAAACTAAATTTGACACTATATTTTTTAGAAGCAAAAGAACAACTGAAAAGTAGTTTAGGAATACGGATGAAAGAGTTAAGTTTCTTAAAGGAGAAAGTTTCTGGACTGAAATACTACTGTTCTCAAAACTCAGTGCTTTCTGTGCATTTTTTGCACACCTGTAGCATGGTCACTAGATATACCTGGACAGCAGCTATTTTTATGTATAGTTTTAAGTAGAGGGTGCACTACAGCAACACTCTAAAATTACTACCCTGCTGTCTTAAAGAAGGCAATGCTGACCTCTAGAAACTTAATATATAAGGATATAATCAGGAATGATGTCAATAAAAATTTGCTATGTTTTGTTGTTTTACCTATTCCAATGGAGAGCACATTGGCCTGTGAACCTGGGGGCATGTTACCCTTCAGGTAAGCTTACACCATGGGCTGTATCTTCTGTGCTTGCATGGTGCTCTGGGTGTTTTTTTATACAGTGTTTATCCCATTGTAATAGCCAAGTTTTAGTCCTTTCTAAACCAAATACATCAAAATATTAACTAATGAAAGCACATATACAAGAAAAAAATGTTATACTTATTTATATTCATGTCTCTCTCACTGGATTATGAGAACTGTGTTTCACTTATCTGTTAGCACCTGGCACAGCTGTTGGCACACAAATGGCACTTAATGAGCAATTACTGAAAAAGTGCATAAATGTTTTGGGTTTAGGTTGATTTTCAAACCTTTGTAGAACCTATAAGTCATTATTGTTAGGAATTATAAGCAGATGACTAAGGTGGAGTTCATAAAAGTTTCAGAGATATCAATGATTTGATAAGTTTGTCCCTTCAAAACAATATATGAAGTGCTGTAGATTTATGCATGAATATAAGATGCTTCCAAATTTGAGAGTGATATCACCAAAAAGCTGTTTGACCTAATAAGTGAATTTGGCACAACAGTGGTATACAAAGTCAATATCCAGAAATCAAAGGCATTTTTGTACACCAACAATGAAATATCAGAAACAGAAATCAGGTAAAAAAAATCCCATTTGATATAGCAACAAGAAAAATAAAATACCAGGAATAAAACTAGCCAAGGGAGACCTGTATGCAGAAAACTACACAACACTGAAGAAAGAAATTAAGGAGGACACAAGCAAATGGAAACATATACCATGTTCATGGATCGGAAGAATTAACATCAGCAAAATGTCCATACTACCCAAAGAAATTTATAGATTCAATGCAATACCTATTAAAGTACCAATGGGATATTCCACAGATATAGAACAAACACTTCAAAAATTTATATGGAACCATAAATGACCCTGAATAGCTGCAGCAATTTTGAGAAAGAAGAACAAAGTAGGAGGAGTCATAATACCTGATATCAAAATGTATTGCAAGGCCACTGTAATCAAAATAGCCTGGTACTGGCATAAGAACAGACACATGGACCAATGGAATAAAACAGAGAGCCCAGAAACAAACCCAAATCTCCACAGTTAATTAATATTCAACAAAGTGGGCAGCAACATAAAATGGAGTAAAAATAGCCTCTTCAACAAATGGTGTTGGGAAAACTGGACAGCTACATGCAAAAAAATGAAACTCAAGCATCAACTTACATCATGCACAAAAATAAATTTAAGGTGGATAAAAAATTTAAATATAAGTCGTGACACCATTAAAGTCCTAGAGAAGAATATAGGCAGGAAAATATCAGATATTTCACGCAGCAATATTTTCACTGGTATGTCCCCTAGAGCAAGAGGCATAAAGGAAAGAATAAACAAATGGGATCTCATCAAATTAAAAACTTCTACACGGTTAAAGAAAACAGCATTAAAATGAAAAAGAGAGCCAACCATATGGGAAAACATATTTGCCAACGATACCTCAGACAAACGTTTGATCTCCAAAGTATATAAAGAACTCACACAACTCCACTCTAGAAAGACAATCAACCCAATTAAAAAATGGGCAAAGGACTTGAACAGACACTTCTCCAGGGGAGACATACAGAGGATCCAGAGGCACATGAAAAGATGCTCAGTATCGCTAGCTATCAGAGAGATGCAAATTAAAACCACAACGAGATACCACTTCTTACCTGTCAGAATGGCCATCATAAACAAAGCAACAAACAACAAGCGTTGGAGAGGTTGTGGAGAAAAGGGAACCTTATTGCACTGTTGGTGGGATTGCAGACTGGTGCAACCACTATGAAAAACAATATGGAATTTCCTCAGAAAACTAAAACTGGAACTGCCTTTTGACCTGACAATTCTACTGCTAGGATTATATACTAAGAACCCTGAAACACCAATCCAAAAGAACCTATGTACCCCAATGTTCATAGCAGTACAATTTACAATAGCCAAGTGCCAGAAGCAACCCAAGTGCCCATCAGTAAATGAGTGGATCAAAAAATAAAACATAGTACATTTACACAATGGAATTCTATGCAGCAGAGAGAAAGAAGGAGCTTTTACCCTCTAAGACAGCATGGATGGAACTGGAGAGTGTTATACTAAGTGAAATAAGCCAGACTATAAAAGACAAATACCATATGATCTCACCTTTAACTGGAACATAATCAACAAAATAAACAGGCAAGCAAAGTATAGCCAAAGACATTGAAATAGGGGAGAGGGGAAGAGATAATGGGGGGAAAGGGTGAAGGGTTTACAGGAACAATTATCAAGGACATATGGATAATAACAAGTGGGGGTGGAAATGGGGGAAGTAGGCAGGGAGGGCTGGGGTGGAGGGGAGAGGTGGGGGAAAGGTGGAGAGAAATAAAAAAATTTTTTAAAAATGTAAAGAAGAAAAAATTCAGTAAAAGAGAACAAATAAACTGAATACAAATAGCAAAAAAAATTGAGAGTGATAATTGAGGAAAATAAAAAGTGAGAGAGAATTTACAGGAGGGAGAAATACAAAATTAAGATGTGATGAACACTAAGAATTCATCAATGTATACAAAGATTATAGTTAAGAAAAAAAGTTACCCCATATATTAATATATTCACTCATTGATCTATCCACTCATTCATTCAGTGTCATGTCAAGTGTAGGGTGTGTTTTCTGGGTTGGGAACAGCAGGGAACAAGAGAGAAAGAGCCTAAGGGCTTATAGTGAAGGGACACCGAACCTTGAGTGAGATGATCATGAGAAAGTGTCTGAGGCAAAGAGAACAAGAGAATAATTAAAATGTGCTTAAGACCCAGAGGTAAGAGATCTCACATATTTTCAAAGAATTAATAGGTGTTTACATGCTCTTTTGCATAGGCTATACATACTTATCTAGGAGAAATAATCCTTTCCAAAACTCTGTAGATATATCAAACTGCATAGTCAATTTCTTTTTCTTTTAGTGAGGCTCCCTTTCTTTCCCCCCTTCTCCCACTGCCTCTCTCTCACAGTACCTGAGTTTTCTGACATCTCAGGTGAAGAAGGCTTAACAGAATGCTACCTGGTTTGCATGACCTGTTTTATTACATATGTATTGCTAACCTTAAATGAAAATATATATTTCTCACCTTGAACCCTGTCTTATATAGACACCAAATAGTCTGATCTTTCTCTAAAGCTTGTGACAGAAAGTGCACTAACTGAGCTCAGCAGGGTAGGACACACAGCTAATGCTACCTTCCATGCCTGCACTGGAGAATCCAGCGGTGATGATCTCTCAACAGGAGTTCCAGTGGAAGTGGTTGTATTTGATGCACAGTAACTCCAAAAACGTCCTAACTCTGGAGATTTGTATTTTGTTTCTTAATATGTATTCTAACAATTATCCTTCTAGGAACATTCCCTAGAAGTATGGGTATAAAACAAGCAGCCCATTAACTCCTTGAAATTTTATGCACATTTTTATATGACTGTAACATGCACAGTTCTCAACAAAGTGTGTCCATGGTTTTCATCACATTCTTCCAGGGGCCCATGACCCACCAAATGGTTAACATTATTTTTAGGAATTAAATGATATGTCAAAATCAAATTGAGACTTAGTTTCAGACACCAGTTTCATCCACTGCAGATAATCTGCAAGTGTGACATTAAATAGCAGGTCGGTGCCTGCTTTCAGTAACAAGGCCTGTCTGGAGGCAATTGTCTCCCCCTCACAAACCATCTTCATCTTCTACTTTCATGGAGTAAGCGGTGAAAATTTCTCAGAACAGACACTTGAAAGTTCCTCTCTGTAATTAAATGTTTTTCTGGCTGCCTAAAATACATCATATGGAACTGTTCAAATGACCAAATTATAACTGAGGGTACTAAGACTTAAAGCTCAGCATTCCTATACAATTCTCTTAGAAACAGCAAGGAGAGCTCCTAGAAGTTCGTTACAGGATTCTGCCATGTACACAACCATGTTAAATATATGTATTTATATATATTGTAAATATATATAAATACATATATTTATGTAATTTATATATATCTACAATTTATATATTATAAAATATATATATTGTAAATATATATAAATTACAATATATATAAATGTACAATTACATAATTATATATTTAATCACATATATGTATATGTGATATAAATATAACAAATAAATTTATAGATATTTATATATTATATATTTATATAATTATATTCATATATGATAGTGTATAAAAATAATATGTACAAAGCCTGTCCAAAATGTATCCAGCCACACCATATGGAAAACATTGTACATAAGACAATAACACCTCAGTTCCCTTCAAATAAGGCATCTTGGAACCTCACACAGTTCTCCCAACTGCCATCATCTGCCTCTTGTATTTTCCTGAGTCTTACTGGCTGAAATCTCTTCCTTTCCAAAGGTGATTTGAATTTTGGGAAAAGCCAGAAGTCACAGGGCACCAAATCTGGGTTGTAGGGGTGCTGAGTCACTTGGGTGATTTGATGTTTTGCAAAAAAATCTTTGCATCAGACGTGATGCATGAGCAGGTGCATTGTTTTAGTGAAACTGCCAATCACCAGTTGCCCATAGCTACAGCCCTCTGAGTCATCTGAATAGTTTCTGGGAAGGAATGTTCATGCTTAACACAAAATTTGATGCAGGTTTATTGCTCTACTCGCTTAGTCATTTTAAATGTGATGGCCACACAGTACACATGCTCACTCAATGGTGTCTACCACCTCCCCCCTCACTGACTAGAACAGTGAAGTGATTGTTCATGCACGTTCATTCCAGTCACTCTCCTGGGCTGCCAGGTTACATTCATGTCATGCAAACCGTTCTTGTTACGTTAACAATGGTTGGACTTTTTCCAGAAAGACTATTTTATATGTATATATGTAATGAAATATTAATGAAAATATTTACTTTTATGTCTTTTTAGCTTAAAATTTGTCTTCTTAAGGACACATAATATATACAGAATTTTAATATATAAAACTGTCTCTTCAACATGAATTAATTTTTTCCTTGAAGAAAGTAGTTTGGTAGGTGATTCCTGTTAAGGGTTCAGGTTTTGTGCCCCAGAAAGATACGTGGAAATCCTAACTCTTGGACTTATGTAGAGAGGCATTGAAGGTAAACTGCAGAATGCAACCTGATTTGGAAAGAGGTCACTGTAGACATAATTAGTTAAGAGAGGTGGTACGGGAATAGAGTGTGGACCCTTAGCCCAACGTGGCTGGTGGCCTTTAAGAAAAGAATAGATGCCGACACACATACGCGTGAGTGAAGAGGCCATAGGACAAGAGAAGGGAGACACATGTTGAAGCGCTGCAGCCACAAGCCAAGGAGCATCGAGAATTTCCCACCACCCCCAGAAACTAGGAAGAGGCATAGAAGGATTGTCCTTTGCAGGTTTCAGAGGGAATATGGCCCTGCCCACACCTTGATTTCTAACTTCTAGTCTACCCAACTATGAAATGATACATTTCTGTGGGTTTTTAAGCAGATTGTGATACTTTGTTACAACAGCCCTAGGAAACAAGTACAACTCCTAAGAACTTCCAGCTCAGATATCCTATGATTCTTTAAAAACAACCACTTGTTGCTGTTATTAGCAGAGCCATGCAAGCATAACATAGGCCCACCCTAAGTTCTTCACCAAGTTACAACCGTTAACTGCTCACATTACAACAACACTATTGACAAAACAGTCTTGTAACTCACAGCCCTACAGTGCGGAGAATATGCATACAGACACTTGAATGGCACTCAGAAATAAAAAAGAACAAGGGAGCAAAATTCAAATGTCAGTTTGGTTTGGGCATGGCAACATGAATAAGAAATTCAATTATATTATGTATTATACTAATTCTGACTTTTAAATGGTATTTAGCTTCTAGTTACAAATATTTGCAGGAAACTTCAAATGAAGCATAGAAATATGCTACATTTTAAGTCATAAAACCTGTGGTGTGTAAAGGTGCATCCTAAATTTTGTAGAAAGTGTTAAGAAACTCTGAAAATCCAGTTTGTAATTCATATAATTCTCTCAGCTCTTTAAAGGGTTTGAATTCTGTTCAAAATTTTTCTTAATTGGAAAATCTCAAAATACAGAAACCTCAGAGTATGAAACGCACCACCCTTCACTGGAACCATCTCTGAAAAGAAGACCAAAAGAGCACCACGAACAGTAGTTTTAGAGTGTGCTCTTTTTTTGTGACTGCCTTTAGTGGAGAAGAAATAATTGGGCCACATCCATCATACATCCGTGTTGGGCTCACCACTAAATGGGTCACAGACCTCGCAAACATTTTCTTTCTCTTTTGTACTTTAAGCAGTTAAAGATCAGGGTGATTATCACTAGTCAAACCCAGTCTCCTACTATAAATATATTATTGATTCATCGTTTCCCCCAAGGTTTAAGGATCAAGAGTGATGGAGGTTCAGGAGGCTTCTCTGCTCTCCGTGCCTCCCCTGTGACCATTACATGTGTGAAAAAGTCCTGACAGAGAGCTGCGGAGCCTCTGATGAAATACAGCTGTCGGGGCAAGAACCATTTTTCATCTAATAAACACTTCTAAAGGCTTGTCGCTGCACACCATATTTATGGGCACGGCTCATTTTCTTGAAGTTCTGCTTCCATAAAACTCCCTTAATCAACTGGAATTGGATGTGACTCTTAGGCCATAAATCTTACAAAGGGGTCAGTTAAATGAGCCCCATTTCAGGGGTCATTTAGAGCATGTTTTATTGATATTGTAATGACAGATACTACTAGGTTATCTAAGGTTGCTTTCCAAACAAAGGTACCAAAACATTCATTTGCTGGGAAAACCGGGACTCAGTGTTTAAAGAATCTGGAATATTAAAAATAAGACATTTTACTTCTTCACTGCCTCAATGTGCATTAAATATTGCATATTATTTTAAATCACTTATTCTCCGGTCAGTGTATTCACGTTGTGTCTTCTCCATGACATCCTTTTGGTCTCAAGGGAGCCATGTCTGTGAAAGTCCTCCTGGGTGTCTGTCTGGTAAGGAGAGCTGGGCACAGTGCTGCTGCTCCCAAACGATCCAGAAATCAGAGAAGCTTTGGTCTTTCGGATGGCTTTATTAACACATAAGTGTAACTTCTCCAGTTTTTATTTCAGTAGTGAAACAGTACTTTAGAAACTGTGGAATGTTTTTTTCTTTTTACCACAAGCAATGGTTTCCTAAAATGTCTTAATTCAGACTTTTTGCTTTAGGTAGATTCTTTTTTCTTAAGTTTTTATTTATTTATTTTTAGAGAGGGAAGGGAGGGAGAAAGAGAGAGAGAGAGAAACATCAATGTGTAGTTGCTGGGGGCCGTGGCCCGTAACCCAGGCATGTGCCCTGACTGGGAATCAAACTTGTGATGCTTTGGTTCGCAGTCTGTGCTCAATACACTGAGCTATGCCAGCCAGGGCACTTTAGGTAATTTTTAAAAATTTTTTTAAATTTTATTTTCCCATTATAGTTTACTTTCAGTATTATTTTCTACTGGTTTCAGGTGTAGAGCATAGTGATTAGACGATCATATACTTCACAAACTGTTCCCTCCAATATTTCCTGTTCCCACCTGGCACCATACACAGTTATTACAATATTATTGATTTTATTCTCTATGCTCTACTTTATATCCCCATGACTGTTTTGTTAACTACCAATTTCTACTTAATTCCATTAGCTTTATCACCCAGTCCCCCAACACCCCTCCCCTCTGGCAATCATTAGTCTGTTCTCTGTATCCATGAGTCTGGTTCAATTGTGTTTATTTTGTTGTTTAGATCACATATAAGTGAAATCCTGGTATTTGTCTTTCTCTGACTGACTGATTTCACTTAGCCCAATACCCTCTAGATCTGTCCATTGCAGAAAATATGGATTACCCCAGGAGCGAAATGACTCCACAGAAAGTTCTTCCTGACCCCAGTGCGTGAAGCCAGCTTATTTTAGGCTGGGTCAGTGAATAAGATTGTATGCAAGCTGTGGGGTCAGAGAGAGAGTAGTATTTTTCCAGAGGAAGAATGAGGAACCTTTGCCCCTCTGAATCTCTCTGTTCCATCATGCAAAATGACGGTAATGTTTTCTCATCAGGACAGTATAAAGCATATATTTCATGTATATATTTTATAACATGGAATATGACAATTACTTCATTTAAAACTATATATTTAGAAACTAACACTACCATATTATATGTTTGAAAGTTAAAAGAACAGATCCTAAGTGTTTTCATCACAAGAAAAAGGCATTTTTTCTCCTTCTGTACCTATATAAGATGATGGATGTTAACTGAACTTACTGAGGTAATCATTTCACAATATATGTAAGTCAAATTTTTATGCTCTGTGCCTTACATTTACACAGTACGGCATGTCAGTTATATCTCAATAAAACTAAAAAATACCATTATGTACAATACTAACTTTGTGTACAATGCTACTACTGTTATTAGTCTTAGTAGTGTTCACATTAATTTACAATGACAGCAAATATCAAGTAAAGCAAACTGTCAAGTGAATTAAATGTGTTATGGATTTATTACTATTAATAAATATTTGTGATTATAGAATATATATTTTAATGGCTCAATTTATTTTATTGTGTGTTCATTTGGTTAAAGAACTAAATCTCAATCTATATGTAAAAGTTATATTCTTACAGAACATAAAGAAGGTATTTACCTTCCTACTTCACCATTGAAATAAAGCAGAAAAATCAAATGCCTTTCACAGTTCATATAACAATCCATCATGTAAGCTTGGTTACTTAATATACAAAAGAATTTTTGTATAAATATAGCTCCTAATGTGCTTAAAATTATAAATGGAAATGATTGTCTCTATCAGAAACAAAATGTTTTGTATTAATCACAGACTTCAATTATAGTTCTGGATTTAAATTCATTTGGAAAATTTATGCATAATTATTTTATGAAGATATTCAGATCCTACTGAATTTATTGTTATACTCCCCAGTGGCAGAAATTTTGCAAGATTTACTTTTTACAATAGTTACAATTTTAATTCACTCTAGAAAGTTTGTTGATTCATTATCCCATTTTTCTATCAAGATTACTATCTTTTTAACAATTGAGATAATTGGCAAATAACATTGTCTAAGTTTGAGGTGTAAAACCTATTGATTTGATGCATTTCTACATTAAAATATGATTACCACTATAGCTTTAGTTAACACCTTTGTCATTTCACATATTATAGATTTTGTGTGGTGGGAACATTACATTTAATTTCTTAGCAATTTTGAAGTATGTATTGCAGTACGTTGATTGTAATCACTATGCTGTGCATTAGAGCTCAGAATTTATTAATCTTTTAATTGCAAGCTTGTACACTTTGACCAACATTTCCCAATTCCCACATCTCCCAGCCCCTGGAAACCACCGCTTTACTTTGTGTCTGTGATTTTGGCTGTTTTAGATTCCAAATATAAGTGATATCATAGAGTATTTTTATTTCTCTGTCTGATTTTTCTCCCTTAGCATAATGCCCTCATGGACTATTTACATTGTCACAAATGGCAGGATTTCCTTCTTTTTTTGTGACTAAATAATATTTATTTATATATATATAAATTATATATTATATATATATGAGATTATATATCTCACAGATTTATCTGTGCATATTTTCTTCTTCCAGGAGTTTTAAAGTATAGACTTATTTTTAAGTCTTTAATTCAAGCTAATTTTTGCGAGTGGTATAAAGTAAGCCTGGACTTTGACAAATGTTCTGTCTTCTGTGGGCATCTATGTCAGCATTCTCCAGGCTTTCCCCAGCCTGCCAGGGGCTGGGCTGGTTCGCTAGCTCTTGCACGTTCCACAGCTGTACTGACCTGCTCATTGCCAGATGCAGAGGTGAGCAGGACTCCTCTTGGGTCCTCTGGCTTATGCTGTTGGGTCCCATGGCTTCCACAGATTCACTTTGTGGATAGATGCTGAATTTTAGTTGTTAAAAGGGGGACACAAAAGAGGGACATCTTGTACCACCATGATGCTGATGTTGCTTCCAAGATTAGTACTTACTTAGAATCTGCATTTTTATTCCTTTAATATGCTCTGTTATTAGCCAACAGGGTAATTATACACATTTAAATGAGTTTTAGAAATTAAAAATGATTTAACAATGGTACCCTTTATTATTAAGAAGAGCTGGGGAATCTTCTGGGCCAACATTTTATTAAAGTTTCCTTTTGACTTTAGGCTTTGTAATGTTTATTAGACAGATGACATGAACCCCCTAGGAAAAAATAGTCATTAATATGATTTTTTTAAATTGATGGAATATTGCTTTGTTGTACTGGTAACTATTAAGTTGTAAGGCTCCAGTCCTAGAAAATAAAATAGCACAGCATCCAATTACATTTATTCCCCTGTTTAGAAATCCTACTCATACTTGGATATGGAGAAAGGGATTTGATTAATGTTAGGCCACAGTGGGTTCTGTAACAAAATATTTCACCATTAATTTTCAAAAGAGTTTTACCCCAAAGTCAACTAAGGTCCATTGACTGTGACCATTTGGGAAATTTTCTATAAACTTAAGTCTCTGCTAGTTTCACAGAAGGCAGAAAATTGCCTTGTGTTCTCAGAATACAGTTGATCTTTGTCCCTAAGTGACTTGTTCATAAGGCACTTGTATTTAGACACCGCATTTGTCTCCTTCATGGTATAGAGTATTTGATAACTGATTTTCTTCTTGTATGGTTCTCTTTATTGTAGGCACAAAGAATAGTTTCTACTAGTGGCAGTAAATTGTTTGGGGAAGCTGTAGCACAGCTGGAAATTTCATTCTACACAGCTCTTGTCTTGGAAAACCCATTTTTCCATCTGGTTTGAGGTGGAGAGGCCGTCAGAATTTCTGGGTGTGTTCAGCACCACTCAGAGTCCTGCCACGAGCACGGAGAAACAGACTGGTGTGAACATTTGTTGTCCAGGAACGTTCCTCATTTAAAACAAAGTACCCACTGCTTTTGTCAAAGCGATCTTTGGTCTTCAAGCAGTAGGTAAGGATTCAGAAAAATCAAGTGTCTACTCATTAGTGCTTTCACTATTTCTAGATTTTAGCTATTGTAAACAATACTGCTGTAAACAGAGGAATACATATATTCTTTCGAACTGGCAATTCAGGATTCTTAGGGTATGTTCTCAGAAGTGGGATCACTGGGTCAAAAGGTGGTTCTACTTTTAATTTTTCAAGAAAACTCCATACTGTTTTCCACAGTGGCTATACCAGTCTGCATTCCCACCAATAGTGCACAAGGGTTCTCTTTTCTCTATATCCTCACCAGTACTTGTTTGTTGATTTATTGATGATAGCTATTTTGACAGTGTGAGGTGACATCTCACAGTAGTTTTAAATATTTTATTTATTGATTGATTGATTCATTCTTTTTTTTTTTTTTTTTTTTTAGACAGAGGGGAAGGGATAGAAAAAGAGAGAGAGAGAAACATCAATGTGTGGTTGCCTCTTGCGTGCCCCCTACTGGGTACCTGGCCTGCAATGCAATCATTTGCCCTGACTGGGAATCAATCTGTGACCCTCAGTCCACTGAGCTACAGCAGCCAGGGCTCACAGTGGTTTTAATTTGCATTTCTCTGATGATTAGTGATGTTGAACATCTTTTGATATGTCGATTGGCCATCTGTATGTTGTTTTCTTTAGAGAAATGTCTTTTCAGGTCTTTTGCCCACTTTTTAAATTGGATTGTTTGTTTTCCTGATGTTGAGTTGTGTAGGTTCTTTATATATTTTGGAAATTATCCCTTCATCAGATGTATCATTGCCAGATATGTTCTCCTATACCGTGGGTTGCTTTTCATTTAGTTGATGATTGTTTTGCTGTGTAGTTTTTAGTTTGGTGTACTTCCATTTGTTTATTTTTTAATTTCCCCACCCTAGGAGACATACTGGCAAAAATACTGCCATGAGAAATGTCTGAGATTTCACTGCCTATGTTTTCTTCTAGGATTTTTTATGGTTTTGCAACTTACATCCAAGTCTTTCATCCATTTTGAGTCTGTGTCAGAGGGGAGGGAGGAGGAGGAAACTGGACAAAAGAAGGTGAGGAGATTTGCCAAAGAATATATGTGAATAACTCATAGACACAGCCAGCAGTGTGGGGACAGCCAGAGGGACGGTGGGGATGGGTTAAGGTAGGCAAGAGGGAAGTGGCTATGTGACATCTGTAATAGCATCAACAATAAATTAATAATCATAGTAATAAAAGTGTCTTCAGGAGCTGTGCACAGACAGAATTCATCTTGTAAGCTGTCAGTTTCTGATCTTGGAAAGATCTTATGTGAGTATGTTTATGAATCTATTCAAGATGGATTAATAACTTCCTCATTTAAATATTCATAGTACTCATTCTGCCTCTTAACTATTTACAGAAGTGTTCACGGGGTTACTGGAACTAAGAGAGGGGCTTAAAATATATTTTATTTATTTATTTTTAGAGAGAGAGGAGGAAGGGAGAGAGGGGGAGAAACATGAATATGAGAGAGAAACATCAATTAGTTACCTCTCACGTGCACCCCAACCAGGGACTGCCTGCAACCCAGAGGCCTTTTGCTTTGTGGAATAAGGCTCAACCAACTGAGCCATGCTGGCTAGGGCAAAAGAGAGATACTGAAGCACTGGGGGAACAGCATCATCAGGAAGCCTTTTCTACCCCTGGGCCTCAATAGACAAGGAGAAATGCATTACCAGACCCTCATGAGAGCTGCAACTTGGATTAAGGGCTATCAAAGAGGATATTTAATTAGAAGGAAGTAGAAGGAAGCAATCAATGATGGAACCAGAGCAAAATTGGAGAGTTGGGGTAGAGGGGAAAAATATTCCACTTCTCAGTGCTACATCCTATGGAACAAATGAGACAAATGCAACTGCACACCACTGTTTTGAAGGAAGCTGGGCGAGGTCAGTTTGGTGAGCCTTCCCTCTGCATGAAGCAGGGCAGGGAAATGCGGAGACTGCATCTGAGAAGAATGGGAGAAGGACAGAAGATACCAAATACAGATGGTGAGCTCCACACATAGAGCTTGTATCTTATCTGTATTTGTGACCCATCTCCACCTACATCAGAGCACTGAGCACCTTGGCTAAAGGACTTAAACTTACGGAGGTTTTTCAGTTGGATCTGCTAAACAGGCTTCTTTACTAAAAACTGTATCTGCTTTTAGTCAATAGAGAAATCCAAGAAGGTGAAAAACAATTGTTTTTTCTACTTCTACAATTTAAAAACATGTTTGCTTTCCTCATTCTTCCAAATGAAAGAAAAAGCACAATACACGGCCACCGAGTAAATTACTTGCATTTAAATATTATTTTGCTTTTTGTTGGGTATTTGGATTTCAATTGATCCTGTGTTTCTTGGCAGTGTGGTACTGAGGATGAAATATCTGGGTAAAAAAGGTGAAGGGATTAAGCACAAAAATAAGATGCATATTTTTTAAAACTATATCATTTCCCTGTTTCCTTTATTTTATGTTTCTTTTCTTATCATCAAGGAAATATTGCAGAAAGCCCACAAAGTATTTTGTTTTGTTCTCTAATTATCTTTGGAGGATATTTTGTATGTAATCCTGTCCAATTCTCTCTTCTCCCCGTCTCTTCCTTTTTCTCCATCCATCTGTAAAGATCATTAAAATTCTTAGATTGTGGAACTTAAACTGAAAGCGAGGGTGTGAGTGGACCTGTTTAGTGGTCAATGCTTATTCTTTAAGGTTCTTGGCAAAGTTTAGGGTGAAATCAGTGTTTGATGAAGGAGCGGACGATATAAGATAACTCGGACACTCGAGCATGACAGTGATGATGTTTACCGCGCAGTATTTTGTGCCCATGTTCATTAGAATCTGCACATCAGAACTGAGCCCTGCTATTAAGGAGCATATTCTCTTTCTCTACTAAAGAGGGAGGATGGAAGTTTTCTAGTTTTAGTCCATGACTCAAACTGGCGATGTTCCACACACTTTCATTACAGTTGGACTTACAAATAAGCCTCTAAATTTGGTTGAATAGAGCCAAGCTTATCTTTCTTACGGTCATACTTTTGCTATTCGTCCTAATTTATAAAAATTGGCTTCTTAGAGATTGTTCACTTCCATTTTGACATTTGCCACAGCCTCTAGATCTTGGGTGGTTTTCTTCTATTTCATATTAGAATGAGTATGAATATGAAATATTCATTCTGCCACTATTCAAAACTATGTCCAAGAAAAGTCATGGCAGAGGAGGAAGACAACATTTCTCTATTTAATTTGCCTCTCCCAATGGTCCATGGCAGGTGAATGGAGATCCTCATTGACACCATCTCTAGAATTCCATTGCCAGCTCTTTCATGCAGTCCTGTCCCCATAAACTCAGGAATGTTGGTGAGTTTTCAATGAAGCCTTTTACTAATAATTTAAAATCATTTACCACACTTACTAGAAAGCTAGTTTTGTCTCAACTTCCAATGTTATTTTTTATTTAATCCTAATCTATTTTAAATGCTTTCTGTAGTATTTTGAGAAAGAATTTTAAAATTTGTGCTATAAATCTAATCCATATGTTTTTGAAGTTTTCTAACTTACTTGCCGTTTGTTTCATTTTAGTGACTAAACCCACCTTTATGCTACTAGGTTTAACTCAGGCGAGAATAAAAAAGATGATAGGCAAAAATAATCATGTACTCCATATTGAATCATTCAGTGTTCTTTAAAAATTCTCCACTTCTCATAAAATAAGGCCCAGATTCATAATGTGGCCAATGGGTGCCTGTTTACCTCTACAGTCTGATCGCGTATTCTTCATCCCTAGGAACTGGGGCTGCAGCTGTATTGACAGAGTTGTAGTTCCGTGTGTGCCATAATTTCTCTGATGTCTTCCCTTTAAATCTACTTCCTTCTCGGCCTTGTGCCTTACTCCTAAGTATTGGCTGAGACTCAATTCAGTCACTGTGTCCTCCTGGCAGTTTTAATGTAACACCTTTCTCCTCACATAAGTATGTACACACAGACAGACAGACAGACAGACACACCTGCACAGGTATCAAGCCAACAGTCTCCACAGCTGTCACTACATCGGTCATTACATCTGTAACTCTGAATTGATGTAGTCTGCTTACTCCTGTTTTTACTGATAAACTGTATGCTAATTGGCCTATCGTTTGACTCATAATTGAATATAGTTTTTCTGTGAATTAGTGAACTGATTCATTACTTATAAATCTATCAGAAATCATTGTACATGTCTGTATATTTTCAGCTCTTGTCAGTGTTAAGAACACCTGGTTACTACCTGTGATGTGAAGTCGTCTATATAGTGTATAGTTCATCTGAAACAACTCTCCACACACTCTTCTGGTGGTTTCTGTCTTCAGCTCTCCAGAATCTAGAGAACGATATCATGCTCACTTCTTTCATGTCTTTTGAGGTTTTATAAGCTTTAATTATTTGATCTCTTTAAAATACACTAATCAGTTTGCACTATTCAGGATTGACTCTATTCACTTTTGTCTTTCTCTGGGTCTTGAACAGCTTTTATGAAGTTTCAGGTCTGTCTGCAACTCAAAATTTTATGAATAAAACATCCTAGTTTCTTACATGTATAGAGATAAGAAAATAATTCTATCTTTTCAGAAAATTTTATTTATCTACACTATTATTTTAATTCTCTACAACAATAAATCAGGTTATTATTTTCCAAAAGTAATTTGCAATGATTCCTAAATCTGTTTTTCCTAAGTTAGAGCTAAAAGTTCAGGGCCTGTTTTCTCGTAAATTTAGTTTAGGATATTTTTCGAAGGTTTTTTTTTTTAACCTCCATTGATGTTCACCTGCCATTTTCCAGGCCACAGTCAATATGAAAAGATTCCCATGTAGTTTATTCTTATCAGCTTGGCATTTCACTAACTGGAAGGACACATGGCTGCTTTCACTTCGCTATTTCACTACGTTGTCCCTTGTCATTAAATTAAAATGTTTAACAAAAAGTCCAGATTGATTCTGCCACCAATTTAAGGACACAAAATGAATCTCTGGACTACAGTGTCAAAAATGTAGCCATGAGGAACACAAGATTTTTTTTTCTTAAATAGATAACAGTAATTAGCTTTTAGCAATCAGTAACTAAAGTGATAAATAAATAAGTAAATTGGCTTTACTGGTTTGTTCGTAATCAGTTTGTTTTCTACCCAGTAAGCTAGGTAGTTATGGGCACGGTGACATCAGTGCTAGTTCTTGTGAAGTAAATGACAGTGCTGTTACGGGCCCACAGGGCTTTCTCGAGCAGCAGGCACACTGGCATGCTGCAAGATTTTTTTTTAATCCTCACTCGAGGATATGTTTATTGATTTTTTTTTCCTTAGAGATAAAAAGGGGGAGAGAGAGTGAGAGAGAAACATCGATGTGAAAGAGAAACACTGATGTGAGAGACAAACATCGATTTGGTCGCTTGCCTTATGGATACCAACAGGGATCGAACCCACGACATTTTGGTGCACAGGATGATGCTCCAACCATTGGGCAACCGAGCCAGGGCTGCCACGAGCGTTTTTAAAACGTGCAATACCTGACTGTTTATTTAGGAGCAGTGACTTCTTTTCCCTTAGATTGTCAAATTAAAAAAAAAAAAAGACAACAGCCAACACTATAGCCATCCAGTGTGAATAAATAAATAAAAATTATACCTATTTTTTGTCAGATTGGCAAAAAAAACCCCATATATTCTGGTGTGCCACGGAATTTTAATAATTAGTTTATGTGTGCCATGAGATGAAAAAGGTTGAAAGTTACTGTTTTAGAGCCATGGAGCACTTTCAATGAAAAGTGGATTTAATTCTGAGTCTTACTTATGGCTTTGATCCCAGAACTGTGTGAAGGAGTACATTCTAAAAGACCCAGTCAAAAAATAAACCCTTCTGGGGTTGAGCCATAAAGAAGTACTATTGCATGTAGGTTTGAGAGCCATGTGTTTCTTGCATAATTGTAGGGATATTGTTTCACTTTTTTTGTAATTACTCACTTTCAGCTCAAAAATTTCTTTTTGAAATTCACCCTTAATTGCTGGAAAGATTATTTATGATTCAGACAGTAAATGAGATTGCCATTTAAAAAAACCCCGACTAACAGCCCAAATAATGTCTCCTACCAGCACAATCTAAGCAGTTCCTCCGAAGCTGTGTTCACACGTCTATCAAAAATGTGCTATTGTTTTTTTTTAAATCTGATTCTGCTGAACTTGTGTAGTTGGATTGCCCAGTAAACATTCCCTAGGATGTGGTCTGAGCGCTAGTAACTCACCTGTTACCTTGCTAGATATAGCAATTTGACTTGATAAACATTAAACACTGTAACCTTAAAAAAATTCTCTAATTCCCTATTTCTGATGTAGGGGATTAGGATAAAATTCAGGTCCCATATACTCAATCCACATGCAAATTCTGAGTTTAATATTTCCACTCGCTTCAAAAAAACCTTCAATAGTCTTGCTGTCTTACAGCCTTATGTTTAGGTTGTTCTTGTAATATAGAGAGTAAAATTGTGTGATTCACTGAGGATCTGAGAAATCAAAATATTCAGAACTCTTTCATCCCAGGATTTGAACTGAGCAATCAGCTCAGTAAAGTTGATTTATTTCCATTATCTCTTTCTCTAGCTTCCTCAGAAAAATGCAAATCTTGGTACCTCATGTTTATTTTAAAAATTATGTATTTATTTTTAGAGAGAGGGGAAGAGAGGGAGAAAGAGGAGGAGAGAAGCATCAGTGTGAAAAAGAAACCAATCGGCGACCCCTCAGATGTGCCCTGACAGGGGACTGAACCTGCAACCCGGGCACATACCCTGACTGGAATGAAACCCGTGACCTTATGGTATATGGGAATCAACTGAGCCAGACTGGTCAGGGGGGTTCCTCATGTTTTAATACAACCCTCTACCATTTCTCATGCTCCCACCTACCCATTCTCCAGGTATTACTACAGCAACTGGCTCGTGCAGGTATAACCAAAAGTGCAAGAGTGTTTACAACACTTGTGGTAATCCTTGGCCAGTGGAAGATGGGCACTGGTGAATATGTGCTCTGCTCTTTGGTTTCTTGAGCAAATAATGCTGACTTCACTGCACATGGCTCCTTAGAGGATCTCTGTGAGTTCAAGTCCCATCTCCCACAGTGGCAATGAGCTTAAAGATCCACCTCATTTCGGCTTTCTCCTTTCCCTGCTTCACTCTTCTAAGTCCCTTGATTCCTCATGTAGGAAAACAGACTGTGGGCCCTCAGCTCCTTGGGTCAAGTTCTACTCTCTAGGTCAGAAGAAGTCAGGATAAGAAATTTGGCTTTATTATGTTTCTAAAATCCTAAAGATGAAGATAGTGGAGGATATAGTCATAAAGAAAGTTATCATTTCCTGCCCATCTCTATTATTCAATAAAACTTTCATATCTACATATGAAAGTGTACACATGCATAATTTTTATATAGATAATTCATTTTAAGTACTCCTACAAGGAGGCAGCATAATTTGCAGACTATGTACATATCAGATCACCTTTCTAAAATGTGGAAAATGTAGAATTCCTAGAAAGGTTTGATCATGTGTATTTTGGATTAAGGGTTGTACACTTGGATTCACTGAAAGGTGTTATTGAACATGTTAATGCATATATTTTGGGACCCAGGTGGTCATAGAATCTTCATCTACTGTAGTGGGCAGCACATCGGTAGAAAACACAGCGTCTGACCAAATACTATAGACCTGAGGATTACACAGGCAAGGATTTTGAACTAAAAAGTAGGATGGGGCAATTCAAATTCTAGAAATCCAGCAGGGCAGATGTTTAAAAAAAAGGACAAATCATTGAATTTGACAAGGTAGAAGGACTAGATTCAATATCAAAAACTTGATGGTAATTTGTTCAAAAAACTATAGAACAGCTGAAAGATGTGCTGGATTCCCCCAAGGATGAATGCTGACATGTTTGTATTAGAATACGGAGCAATGATATTCTTAGTGCCATCTGCATGCAAAAGCCCCGGTTTCTTTGGTATGTATTTCCTCAGCTTGATTCAGTTCTTACTACATCTTTTTCTAGTCTCAGAAATGTTCCTTACAAAATGAATTAACTACCCCTCAGTTATTTTAACTTACAAGACTTAAAAGTTTCATTGTGATATTTCCACACTCAAAGAACTAAATAAAATGAACATTCTATTTTATGATCTACTCCAAGCAACTTTTTGGCATTACACACATTGGTTATCTAAAATAAAGTTGAATGCATGTTTTAGATTTTTTTTTTTAATTTTCCATTCACCTAAAGTCACCCTTACAAACAAAATTGAAAACTGGGATCTTTTAAGCAATTCTGGTTTTCTTTATTGCAAGAGTTTAGCAATAAATAAAATCACTTTCAGCTGTATTTTAAGAAGATACTAGCGTCAGCTAGGTGACTTGTCCTTTGATTCCAGCGACTAGAGCCTTCACGTCTGCAGTGACTGCAATGTTTGCAGGTCTGCCTAATTACTCTTCTTATGGAATGAATCCTACGTATTGATTTACCCTGAGTCTTTTGAAATGTAAGGTGCTAAGTAAATAAACATTGATTTTATATGAACCTAGTAAATGGAAACTCAGGCTATAAAACCATAGCACATAAAAGAGGCCTAGAAAAGAAGCCTAGAAAAGACCCACTTTAGACAACAGCGGTAAAAATCACAGGCACCACAACTTGTCTTGAAGGAGCAATTAAATTGTCCTTGAGCAAGCTACTTAATCTTATCCATCTTCAAGGTGAGGATGTTAATGTGTGTCACCTATTGTCCATTAAAATTTGACATAATATTTATAAAATCAGTTGATTTCCTTGGAAGAAAGTTTATGTATGTGTGTATATATACACACACACACACACATTATTTAAGACTGATGAACAAATGGACAAAACCTTATTTATGTCTCTATTTTCATGTAACCTAAGAAAAGTTGATTGAGTTTTTGCCATGTATTAATGGGGAGGGAGAGTCTGATGATGTGACATGAAATGGTGGAAAGAAATTTTGGCTTTGCCATTTACAAGATCTACAAGTTTACGTAAATGCATTTACCCCTGTAAAACTCAGTTTTCTTGAGAGCAAAAATAAGGATACTAAATCCTGTCTACTACACAGGATTATAACAATTAAATGAAATAAGGTATGTATGTAAAAGACTTTTGAGAAATTGTACCATTTTTGAGAAATTGTTTAAAAAACGATTTTAAACAATTTCTCTGGATCTAGTGTAACAAGATCCAGAGAAATTTTTGTTACAGATTTTCTTCCGTTGAGACTTTATGAAGTCCACAGGTGTTTTAACTGTATCCTTTGAAATAAAAAACCTTTTTACTTTATAATTACTTTGAGAAAAATATATAAAACAATGATAGTTCTGATACTTCATTAAAGAATTGTTTCCTGGAAATTATGAGTAGGGCTTCTATCCATTTTGGTTGTTTGTGTTCATTTTGTTTAGTCCTTTTTCTGGAGCTTTGTCCTTTTCTTTCGTTTGGGACATCCTTCTTTGTCTCCTCAGTTTGTTTCCCTCCTTGTGTTCATTTCCAGGTATTAGGTAGATTTGCTTTGTCTCCCAGTCTTAACAGAATGACCTTACGTAATAGGGTAGGGGTCAGTTGTGGGGTTCAGCAGCATGGTCTCCCTGCTCATCTGAGTTGGGTGCTCTGGGAGTGTCCCTTGTGTAAGTCGTATGTACCTTCCTGTTGTAGTTGACCCTTGGTTGTTGTTGGCATGTCTGTGGATGGGATAGACCCTCAGGCTAAATGGCTGACGGGGCTGGTCATCACTACAGTGAATACGCTATTGTGAGAGGCTGTTCCTACAGAGCAAGGGTTGTTTTAGCAGTGCCCTGGCCAACTGACTCTGCTCTTTGGGTATGTCATTTGTAGAGCTGGTTGGGTGGTGCCCTTGCACGGCCTAAAGCTGGCCACTGAGTGTATTGTTTCTGATGCCTCTTGAGAAGGGCTCTGGTGCAGGCCAAGCTCAGCCACCATTTGTGCCTGGCTGAGGACCACCTGCTGAGAGCTAGTGAGTGATCTACAGTTGATTGCCTCTTGTGCTGGTCTGGGAGGCACTTGGGAAAGGCTGTGTTGTGAACCATTACTGGGCACCATGTTGAGAGCTGAGGGCAGTAGCCACTTGTACCTGGCATGTGCCTGCTTAGTGGAAGCTGTGTTCCAAGTCAACACTGGCTATGGCTTAAGCCCAGTTAGGGGACACCTCATGGGGTTTACAATGCAAGTAGGGATGAGTTTCTGCTTGTGCCAAGCTTGGGGCCACTTGGAAAGGGGTACCGAGCACTCTGAGGTCTGCTGCTGTTTGTTTGGTGTTTGTGGATCTTTGGGAGATTTTAAGAAAGCCTGCAGCATAAGCCTGGGCAGGCCACTTATGTGGAAAAGCTGCCAAAAGAGGCTCAGATGTGCTTGGGAGTTGAGTGGGAAAGGGTCTCAGAGAATCACAGTAGCAGGGCAAACTGTGTTAGCCAGTTTAATAGATAGCTCACCTTTGACACCCACCTGTGCTGGGCCCAGGGAGTGCTCAACAAAGAAATAGTGGCACCAGCCAGTGCTTCTGTGCCCAGAAAAAGCTGCCCTAACCACTTCTCCTCCAGCTTTTGCCCTGAAGCTAGTCAGTTTAGTTCCTTTCTGTATTCCCTGGCTTTTTCTCAGCTTCTTCCCCGGTGCTGGAGCCCAGAGCAAGTGAGTTTGTCAGTCTGCAAGTCTGTTCAGGCCCCTCAAGGGGAAGGCCTGAGACTCTAGCAGACTTCTGTCTTATGCAGATGCAATACCCACTGGTTTCCAACAGCCAGATGTTGTGGAAAATCCTTTTCCCGACAAGGGTACTCTGGGCTGGGAAGCTCAGTGTGGGCTGGGCCTCCAGGTCTTCAGAGGGAACCTCCACAGCTGAGATATCCCCTCTGGCTCTTAATGACTCATCCCAGGTGTGGGACTTGCCTATTCCACGTCTCTGCCCCTCCTACCATTCATACTATGGTGGCTTCTTTATATCCTTAGTTATAGGACTTATGTTCAGCTAGACTGCAGGTGTGTCTCAATCAGGGTTTTTATATAATTTAGTTGTAATTTTTATGCAGTTATGCAGGAGGCAAGCACAACATTTACTTACTTTGCCATCTTGACCAGAAGTCTGAAAGTTGAGTTATTTCATGGAAGGGACTATGTGACCCCTTCCTTGCTGCCTTATCCAGATGGAAATATCAAATTTCAAACATGACTGGTGATGAATTAAATTTCCAATTTGCATCTACATTTTGGGCAAATTATGATTATTGTGGAAAATTACTACTTGATTTTCTGTCTCCAAATGCTAAATATTCTACCACAGAGATGTGTGCATAAGGAAGTATGTGTCTATTGCATGTTATGTAGAATGATGCTCTTGCAGAAGGAAGACAATTGCTTTTCAGATAAGTCATACAGCATGTTTCCTTTCCTCTATCCATGAATGCATTTGCAATACACTGAACTTTTAAAAAGAAGCCAGAAGAGCAAAAACTAACAGGAAGTGTACAGTTAAAGGTTGCGTTACAGGAGAAAAATAGAAAAGTAGAACTAAGTATTCTGAATTGGTGAAACTTGTAAAACATTTATTATTTTGAACTACAAATCATTTTAAACAGCACTTAGCAGGGCCAACTCCTTATTGAATCATGCTCTTGTCTTGCTCTTATAACAGTGGGTTCATCACCTAACATATATTTACACATCAGAAATAATTAGCTACAACTACCCAAGAATACATTGAACTTCACAAAATATAATTTAATTAATGAAAACAATGGAATGAAAACATGATGTACTGGTCAAATGTTGGTACTGGTCAATATACTTTCAAATGTTTTCACTAATATAAACCTTATTGGTTTCTGTTATGGTCAGTTCTGAATGAATAACATTTTAAATTAGAAATGTCTGTCATAGGTATGTTTTTTCTCACATCAGAAAGTACACTTCTAACCTAGGACTTGCAGAGATTTTCATTTGTCATTACCTGCACTCTATACTTCATGTCTAGGGTTTCCGCACACAGGAGGGGCATGTTTTTAAGTGGAGCGCTTGTTTGGATAACGCGCTATTTCTGAGCCCTACTAACAACACTGGCAACGCATCTACTGTCTGATGGAGTCGTAATTCTACACATCATCTCCTGAAACTGGCTCACCCATTAAATGCTAATTGACACAGGGCTTCCAGTGAATGTTCTGAGAATTCTGCTGCTTGAGCACATGCCTTTGTAACATAAATACTATTATAAACCAGAGGAATGCACGACAACCACCCAGATCAAATGAGAGCCACCTTGATCCTATTGTAGGTAGAAAAGGTGATGCTTTGAAACACCTTGAAAATAAAAACCTTCTTTTACTAAAGGACAGCTTGAAAGAATCTTTAAGATCGAAAGCAATGGGTTCTAGTAGTTCTTTCTGATTGTTTTACAGTTTCTATACTTTTGAAAAATGTTTCCTTCAGCCACAAGCTGGAGACTTTTAATTAACACATTCATCCAAATCCAAGATATAATTAGCATTCTGAGAAGCATGGTAAGAGCAAGGGTCTTTATCACACTATATGCTGTTTAAACCTGAGATATTTTCCAGTAATTATTCCCACTGAGGTGTGTTAATATTTCAGTTTTCACATTGTATTAGGTCTTTATTACATCAAATACACTGTAAAATAGCAATATTGAAACAAAATGTATCAATTTAAACTTGTTTTCCTTTTAATCTCATGTACACTTACTGACTTGCTTCATTAATTTATTCATGGCTTTAGATGTTGAGAATACAGTGATAAAAGAGACAGACTGGTCTCCTACCTTTGTGGCTGGCATGTTCGAGTTTGGGAGTAGAGACAATAAATATTAAATACATAATAAGAAGTCTATCTGATGTTCAGACATTATATGCAGGGTAGTAAAAGCAGGTGATACATTAGAGTGACTTAGTGGCAGCTTTAGATTCAGAAGTCATAGCATTTTTGCCCTCTTGTTTTAGGAAATAGCATTTAAGTTGCTTTCTGAATAGTTTGAAGGACTATACATGCCAAGGTAAGGACACAGAACATTCCAGAGAGGAAATGCCTGGAGGAAAGGCTTCAAGGCAGGAGCAAACTAGGTGCAGTGGAAGAACAGCAAGAAAACCAAGGTGGCTGACATGTACTTGGTGCTCAGGGGTGAGGTACCAGATGAGGAATCCCCGGTCAGCATGGATCACTTGGGGCATTGTAATCTTAGGGAAGGTGGACGCATTTGAGTCCAAGTGTGGCGGAAAACTGTTGGAGACTTTGAAAAAGTGATGGTAAAGCTTCTCTGTAGTAAAAAAGATGACTACAGGATAGATGGTAAAGGCAGAGATAGAAGTTTATGAAATTGTTTTTCAGGAGAAGACTAACTCTTCCTAGGCTGGTAGTACTAAAGGAGAAAAGGACAGTTTCAGGATGTACATGGGATAGACAACATAGACAACATGATCTACTAATGGGTGGAGTGTGGGAAGTAACAAACAAAAAAGATAAAATAAAACAAGATATTTTGGAACAAGCAACACTATGTGCAGGCAATGTTTTGAGGCAATGACTCAGACACGAACCTACTGAACTTCTCCATGGCACCTTAATGCTGCTAGATCCACACTTGGACTAATACTCAAAACTTAGACTGAATATCACCACTTACTTTCAAGACTCAAAGCTTGATTCAGTACACACTGATAATGAGAACTTATTTTATCTTGAAAATGTGTTTGAGGAGAATTAGAGCATTCTACAGCCAAAATTAGTGTAGACAGTGCCGTAATGAGATACATTCACATTGATTGTAGTGATAAGGCTGAAACTCCGATAAAATATTTTTAATAATGATTTAAAGTTTAGTTCAGAGAAACAGCTGCCACACCTATTTTTCCCTCATCAAAAATATATACATTTCTACAACATTGAAATTTATCACAATGTACCTTTCACATGTTAAGAAAAGTGCTATCTGACTTATTTCTAATTTGGAGAAAATATATAGCTAAACTTTTAAAAGGAAAAATAAATTTACAACCACATAATAAATTGTACAGAGTATAATGCTGAAAGGCAAAATCTAAAGAAAACCCATTTTGAAACAACACAGAATGATATCAAAATTGTGACATTTGGGCATTCTTCACCAGTTTATAGCTTTTCTAAGTTGGCATAAGAAAAAAATAACATAAACTACAATAAAATAATGGAGTAAAAGGCCATTTAAAAATAATGCATATTTCTGTAATAGCAGATTCAATAAAATATTTAGTTGAAATCACCTAAAATATAAAATCCAAATTGTATCAGGAAAACTTAGACAAAAAAGATATATGGCTCAATTTAGCTGTCATCATAAATCTAAAAAGGAAATTTTTTAAGTTTTGTTTTCAAACTCATGCCACCATGAACCTGTGACCTTAAACCTCAGCATGGCCACTTCAATACTGCCCAAGAATCACACTCTTCTCTAGGACCTGTTCTAATGTCAATGATCTTGGCCTGGTTTGTCTGCAGAAGCAGACCATAAAAGGATCTGAGTTTAAGACACTGATTTGAGAAATTTAATGGGGAAGTTAACAAAGTCACAAAACGGCATTATCACTCTAGTTACCCCCATGAACAATGGGAGGTTGATCTTCCTGGAAAATCTGAGGGATTATGTCAAACCTGCCTCACCATTGTTCTGAACAAGGGATGAGAACGTTCAGAGTCTATAGATATAACGCTTTGTGTCTATGTATACCGTCTTCTATTTGAAATTAGCTGCTCTCGGGAGCACTGAATCCCCACACTTCTTACTGCCCTTCCCGTGGACCAACAGAAAGCTCTCAGGTGGAGTCACAAGTGCCTTGGGAGGAAGCCATCGGCATTAATAAGAGATTCAGTTTTTTGTTTCCTTTAATTATATAGGAATTAAAATTGACTACAAAACTCCCAGAAAATTATGCCAGAGATTTTAAGGTCTGGAATATATACTAGATGTGAGCTGGCATTGGGCTTTGGATCCAGGCTTTCAGTCTTGGTACCTTTATGGAAAGGAATATGTCATGCCTGCATTCTTTAGCATACATGATCTGAAACAACACTCGTGTGTGTCAGTTACATATAGGGTGGGGCAAAAGAAGGTTTATAGTTTGTATGGAAAATGATATAATAATTAATAAGTGATAATGCAAGAACAACCTCCGTGTTTCACATACAGCTATAAATCTACTTTTGCTCCACCTATAATATAGTGAAAGTTTACTGAGATATTTAATAAGACGTAATGTCACCCCAGTACATTCAATAACAGTAAAAAATAAAATAAGATAGAAGAGTGTTTCCATGTAATACAAATTAATTAAATGCTAACAAAGCCATTCAAGTGTGATTTCCTTGAAGTATGTTATTTGTCATTATAGCTACAATGTCCAAGACAATGCCTGTAACACAGGAGATAATATATGTTTGCTAGATAAATAAAAATGAAGCCTATCTATTCATGATATTTGAAATAAATTAGTCACAGTCACATGAATGCTGACTAGCAAATCCATCAGCAGGTTGCTTAGTCCCAGTGTTATGGAACATTATTACCATGGAGGCAAAGAAACATGTATATTGAGTGGGGGGTGTGAAATTGGGTAAATTGTGGCAGTATCTTTAAGCCTTAAAAAGAAAAAAAAAGAAGCTGTGGTTTGGGTAGACAGCGCTTACATCAAAAGAATATGCCTGAAGTAAGGAATTGTTACAGAAATAGCAGAGGAAAAAAAAAACACTTGCAAGGATAGTAGGACATCTTTGAGAGAACACACAAGAAAGAAGCCTTAAGATATTTATAAAAGGCAAAATGGTATGAAGAATGCATTAAATTAGAAAATGCAAACCTGACTCTCAAGAATATATTTGCTAACAATGATGGCAAGTGGCAGGTGATTTTCCCCCAGTGTTATGACGAGATATAGTTGGCATATAGCTATTGTTGTATGTTGTTTTTTTTTACTTTTTTAAAATTGTTGTTCATTTAAAATTGTCCCTCCCCCCATTACTCTCCCCTGCCAATTAAAAATATTTACTTTTGAGTAGGTCATTTCTGCACTTGCTCAAAAATCAGAAGGTACAAGAGAAAGTAGAGTGAAACATTGTTTCTCTCCCACCCCACTCCTTGGCTGCTTAGTTACCTTCCCTAGGGGCCTCTCCTCCGCAGCTAGTTTTGTCTGTATTTTTCTGAATGTGTTCCATTCAGTTCATTGCTATTGACAGGATTTAGGAAGCTTTGCTCCAAAGGGACCTTCACCCGTCATCGCTGTGATGTGACCAGTGCGCAGGAATCCCCTCCTGTAGTCACCCTTCCCTCCCAGGTTAGCCACTTGTTTTCCTCTACTTGAGAAATGAGCCTGAATAACATGCTCATTAATACTAATGAATAATGACTTAATTGCTTCTTTATTTGCATCTAATCACATAAAGGTCTTCAGCACATCCATTAACTTGAGATTGACATGTTTGAGGGATTAAAGTTTGTTCTTTTTAAGGAGTCAATCATAGTCATTCATTATTTTTGGAATTTTGTCGTTAGAAGAGAAAAAAGTATTCCTCAGAAGTAATTAATAGTATTAGCATCTAGAGAAGTTAATTTTGAGAATACACATTTTTAATGTTTTCCCAAATATTTATTAAATGGGTCTTATTTGCCAATCAATTTTATCAACCAGAAAAAGTTTAAGTAGGATATTTTATGAATTAATCTGTTATTCAAGTGACAAAAAGTCAACAGCATTGACCTAAGCAAACAAAAATATATGTATATATGTAATACATAAAATTAAACCATATGTATATTTTAATATAATGGAGCAGCCCAGAGGAAGGCCTGCCTTCAAGTGCACCTCTATCAGGAGATTCATGGTACTTTTCTCCAGGCTCTGTCCTCTCTGTAGTCAGCTTTGTTCCCAGGGTGGCTGCTCTTCTAGAAGCAATCCTGCAGGCTCCTGCCACATCTGCTCAGTCCCACCACTGAGAAAAGACAGCATCTCTGCTGGTCTTATTACAGGAGAAGAGGAAACACTTTCACAAAAGTCCCAGGCAAATATGTCACTGTGTGTCACTGGCCTGAGCTGGGTCATGCACCACATTTTCATCAGTTAGTTAATATGATGGTATGGGGCTGTGGGGAGTGAAATGTGATGACTGACATGAAGCCTTCAGGGTCCATCCCTGGGCTAAAAATGGAGTCCATCCACCTGAAATACAAGGTTGAGAATAGGAGAGGTGGGAATTCCAGAGAACCATGTAGCTGATTTTAGAAGGGAACATGGAAATAGCTGGTGCAGGGGGAGCACACGTCCACAACCAAACTCCACAAAGAAATTGGTAGTTATTATTGTTAAGGTAAAATTCATGAGTATATCTAACAAGCATCCTGAAAAGTGGTAAAAATATAACCTTTCATTTTTAAGCTAAGTATATTTTCTGTTGTATTTATTGGAAAAAAATGTTATTTTAATAACATTGGGCAGCCTGAGACCTCACTGGGGAACTTTTACAAATAGGTTCCTTTATTGACTTAGGAGAAATTTAGCAATGAAATTCAAGTACATAAAAGGCTATTTAAAAGGCGGGTGGCCAGCTGTTCTCAACTCCTACAGAGGTTGCCGCCAGGGACGTGTGTTTAGGTTGGAGCACTAAGGGCCTGTAGATAATGTAAGTGCCAACAGTTCAGAAATAGCAAAAATAAAACCAATATATCACTGAAGTAGTGATTAGTAAAACTTTATTGTCCACACATGAAAGAGTCAGTTTTCAAGCCAGCAACACTCAAAACGTGGAATGAGACTCAGGGGCACATGAGCAGCTTCTCGGGTGAAGCCAGTGAGTGCTGATTCTTCACAGTGACTGGTTACAGGGTTAGAATTTCCAGTGGTTACCTCCTAGCAGCTTTGGGGAAAACAGTTCAAGTTTTGCTTATGATTTCCAGAGGGGTAGGCAAGAAAGGACCCAGGCTAGTCTTGCAAAATATAAGCTAAATTAAGCTTTATTTTTATGACTAAAGTAGTTTTGGCTGCTCAGGGAATTTTCAAGACTGGTCTTTGTGTGTTTTTTATTTTAATGTCAGACTTCCGTGTTAGTGGAGTTATTAAATCCCAGAATGCATTGACGTTGACAAGGAAGGTTCTGGAATTAATTGTGGGAGCCCTATGAAATAAAATGCTTTTTGGTTTTTTTGTTTGTTTTTTAAATATTCAAATGAATTCCACTTAATGGATAAATTGGGCTTTTTAATAAATAATAAACATTGATTTTTTTAAGATTGATATTTTAAGCTGGAAAACATTAGCCAGGAATAGACTGAAATAAGACAAATCCCTTTTCAAATAGAATTAAATCTCCAGTTTCTCATTTGGAATACTAAATCAGCAAATGGCAGTGATTATATTTTAGAGATTCCAACAAATGTTTCTTAAAATATCAGCTTAAAACCTTATGTTTAAATTGCTACTTTTAAAATAAAATCTGTTCAGCCTGTAAACACTTTAGGTGCAAAATTGTTAGAACTTGAGAATAATTCATTCTGTGAAATTAAGACCAATAGTTTCTGAAATGGCATAAAATCAACCATTTTTTTTTGTTCTGTGCAATTTAAATCAAACTGGCATACATTAGTCATAAACCAAAATTCAGTTCTACTAATCAGGGAACTGGCATCAGGTAATTATTGGATATGGCATTGCCATTACCGCACACAGCTATGCATGATCCTTTAAGTAGCACACACTTCAGGAGGAAAATGGAAAGCAAAGAGACTGCCAGCTGGCAATCAAAAGTCCATTAGAACCAGTATTGCATTTTTCCTTTTAGCTTCTTGATAAATAGTTCCACATTGTGCCTTTTGTATTCTGACGGTGTAAAAAGCACCCCACAGTCAACACTTGAATTCTTACCTCACAAGAGAGTAAGGACTCATAATGGCAGTGAAGTAAATAATGTTTTTTTAGAATGTTGGAAATTATAAGATACAGAAATAAAATCTTTGAATTATAAATATTTTTGCATGTAGAAATTGAAGAATGAACTTTTAAATTTCCATAGTTATTAAGAAATATTTCTCGTCTTATATGAATAATGAGTTCAGTATCAGTATAATTCATCTCTATGATTAAGTTAATTATATTTTAAACAAAAAATAATAAATACCTGCTTTAAAGTTTTGAGTTATGTAATTAGTGCAAGTTTTTTTTTGGTGGGGTCAGCATTAGAGCAAAATTCTATGAAAAGAAAGTGGTGGATTATCTTGCTAACTGATGTCTATCAAGAAATAGTTTCTTTGAAAATAAACGCATACAAAATTATTTTGCATGATTAATTTAGGTAACAGGTGTCATACATTTTAGATTCCAAAAGCATAATAACCTAGTTAGGATTTCAAAAGGCTGCCAGAACACTGAGAAGTGTAGCCTAAGTTAACAGTTATTTCTACTCAGAGTAAATGGGACCGCATAGATTCGAGATTACTGAATTGTCCTAGGATTTACAGGTGCACAGTTTTAAGAGACTGATACAAAATGATCAGAACAGTGAAAGCAACAGTATCTCATTTGTTTTCAAATGATTTTTTAAATTCATTTATGTAAACAAAATCCTACATTTTTTGTTTTCTCTTGCCAGCTCTGCTTAGGTTTTTATATATTTAATGCTTTTTTCCCACATAGTAACTGTAAATGTACAGATTCATCCATAAGATTGATATTATTTTGACTTTTTAAAATGGAAATGTGTGTATATATATATACATATATATATATTTAAAGATTTTATTACCCTTAGGGAGGGGAAAGGAGGGAGAAGGAGAGGGAGAAAAACAATGGTGTGCGACAGATACATTGGGTGCATCTCACCCACCCCCACTAGGGACCGGGCCCACAGCCCAGGCATGTGCCCTGACTGGGAATCAAACTGTCGGCTTTTGGTTTGCAGGCCACACCGGCCAGGGCATATTATTTTGACTTTTAATATGCCAGGTGAACTTTAGAATCCTGTGGGTGGAAAATTTCTGCTGCACTCTTGCCTAATCATGAACATTACCCAAGAAACTTTGTACATTTCTCTGTTTGAATCTTGGTGCCCTGTACACAACTGAGATGACCTGCTTTCAAAACTCTGTATTGCATCTGTCCCTGTATGAATTCCCACGTCCTCAAGGCAGCTAATTTTCTAGAAGCATGCTGCCTCCAATATCATTACAGCTCTCCCGGACGGACAATGGGCATTCCTCACTGTAGGTGCAGTGTGACTGGGGAGTCTTTGTTGGTGGTCCGCATTCATACATGCCGAGCTGCTCTGCCGCTCTGAAGAGCAGCACAATTCACTCCGGGAAAGTCTGTCTGGGACTTATTTTTCTGACCTGTTAAATATCGCAGTAGGATTATGAATCCTTATTTCGAAAAATGACCTAACAAAAGATGAAGATACATGTTTTACCTCCTTCATACAACCATTTGGGGAATATTGCATTTTAGAATAATATGTAGCAAAACAGAGCAAACTATGGCAAATGTGGAATAAAAATTATTATTTCCACAGGGCTCTGTCCTGATGCAGCTGTCTCTCTGAATTGTTCCTTACGTCAAACATGAAGTTGAAGATAACTTCTTAAGTTAATGTTTCCATTTCCTTTGGATAAACACCCAGAAGTGGAAGTGCTGGATTATGTGGTGGTTTATTTTTAATTTTTTGAGGAGTCTTCATATTACTTTCCATGGTGGTGGTCCCAATTAACAGTCCCACCAACAGTGCACAAGGGCTCCCTTTTCTCCACAGCCTCACTAAGACTTGTTATTTCTTGCCTATTTAATAGTCATTTTAATAGATAAGAGTAAGGGGATCTCTCATTGTGGTTTTCCTTTGCATTTTTCTGATGATTAGTGTCCTCTTTGGAAAATTGTCTATTCAGTTCTACCATTATTTCATCAAATTGTGTTTTGTTTTTTGTTTTGTCAACTGTATGAGTTCTTTGCATATTTTGGAATATTAACCCCAGATCAGGTAATATGATGATTTGCAAACATTTTCTGCTTTTCAGTAGGTTTCCTTTTCATTTTGTGGATGGCTTCCTTTGCTGTGCAGAATGTGTTTACTTGCAGTTGGCTTTCGTACCACTTGTGGTTTTTTGCTTTTCTTTGCTTTCACTGTCAAATCCAAAAAATCATTGCCAAGACTGATGTGAAGGATTGTTTTTCCCTTGTTTTCATCGGGGAGTTTTATGGTTTCAGATCTTCCCTTCATATTCTTAATCCATCCTTTTGTGCATGAAGTAAGACAATAATTCAGTTTGTGGCTGTCATGTTTTCTCAACATGACTTACTGAAAAGATTGTCCTTTCCAATTGTATATTCTTGGCTTCAAGAATATATAATCCTTTACATTACTTGACTTCAAGTAATGTAAATTAATTGACAATTTTAGTATGAATTTATTTCTGAGCCTTTAATCTGTTCCATTGAACCGTGTGTTTGTTTTGATGCCAATTCTATGTTGTTTTGAGAGTCTGTTATTGGTGTATAGAAATGTAACTAATTTTTTACATTGATTTTGTATCCAGCAACTTTCCTGAATTCATTTATTAGATCTAAGATTTTTTTGGTGGAGTCTTTTTATTTACATGTAGTATGTCATCTATAAATAAAGACAGTTTTACTTTTTTTCCTATTGGATGTTATTTACTTTCTTTTTATGCCTAAGTACTATTCAGTACTTTTCAGTACTATTTTTAACTAAAGTGGTGGAAGTGGACATCATTTCTTGTTCTTGAACTTAGAGGAAAAGTTTTCAACCTTTTACCATTGATCATGAGGTTATCTGTGAGCTTGTCATACATGGCCTTTACCATGTTGAGGTACGATCTCTCTATAACCACTGAGTTCATAGTTTTTTATCACAAATGGATACTGAAATTTATCAAAATTTTTTTTATGCATCTGAACATGATTTTATATTTTTTACCCTTCATTTTATTAGTATGGTATATCACATTTATTGTGTTTTGGACTATCCTAGCATCTCTAGAATTAATCCCTCCTGATCATTGTGTATGATGCTTTTAATGTATTGTTACATTGTGTATGATACTTTTAATGTATGAGTTCAGTGCACTAATTTGGTTGAGAATTTTTGCATCAGTGGTTTATCAAGGATACTCTTTCCTTGTAGTGCCCTCTCTTCGGTATCAGAGTAGTGCTGGCCTCCTAAAACAAGTTTGGAAGACTGCTTTTCTCTTCTGTAGTTCAAAGAGTTTGAGAAGGATTAGTATTAATTATTTATATGTTTGAAAAATTTACCAGTGAATCTGTTTGGTTCTGATTGTTTATTTGTTAGATAGTTTTTGATTATTGATTAAGTTTTTATACTGGTAATCTATTTGTATTTTCTATTTCCTCATAATTCAATCTTGGTAGGTTGTATGTTTTTTAGGAATTTGTTAATTTCTGCTAGGTGATGTCCAATTTGTTGTCATGTAATTGCTCTTACAATCTCTTAAAGTCTATATTTTAGGGTATCAGTTATAACATCTCTGTGATTTATGATTTTATTTATTTGAGTTTTCTTTCTTTTTTTCTTGGTGAATCTATTTAAGTTTGCCAATTTGTCTATCTGTTTAGTCTCTATTTCATTTATTCTCACTCTGTTATTTCCTTCCTTCTACTAAATTTAGGCTTTGTTGTTTTTTTTTCTAATTCCTTGATGTGTAAAGTTATTTTGGATTTTTTTCTTATTTCTTGTGGTAGGCATTTATAACTATGATCTTTCCTCTTACAACTGCTTTTGATGCATCCCATAAATATTGGTATGTTGTATTTCCATTTCATTTATTTTAATGTATTTTTATTTTACTTTTTCTTTTTTTTTTCATTTCTTCACTGACCTATTGATTATTCAGTAGCATGTTGTTTAATCTTCATATATTTGTGAATTTTTCAGTTTTCTTACTGTAATTTATTTCTAATTCATACCATTGTGATTAGAAAGATGCTGGGTATAATTTTAGCTTTTTAAAAATAATTAAGACTTTTCTGTGGCCTACCATATGATCTTCCCTGCACAGTTGTTCCAAGTGCTGGAGAAGAATGTATATTCCCTTGCTTTCTTCGAATGAAACATTTTGCATATGTCTTTTTAAATCCACCTGTTGCATGTGTAAGCCCAGTGTTTTATGGATTTTCTGTCTGGATAATCTAGCTGTCCATTGATTAGAGCAGGTCATTAAAGTCTCTTACCTTTACTGAATTGCTGTGTGTGTTCTCCTTTTAGGTTTGGTAATATTTGCTTTATATGTTTAGGTGCCGCTTCGTTGGGTTCACAAATATTTGCCAACGCTCTGTCTTTGTGTTGGACTGATCCCTTCATCACTTGTAATGACCTTCTTTCTCTCAGTACAGTCTGTGTCTTCAAGTATATTTTGACTGATATAGCATATTTTTCATACTATAAGATGTACCCACCTTTACAAATTTGGGAGGAGAATGCAGCGGCGACTCTGCTCCTGCCTCCTGTGACCCCACTCACTGCCGCCCTCCCCACCCCCCACAGTGAGCCAGGTAAGCTACATTTGGACTCTAAGATGTACCCACCTTTTCTTTCTACATTTGGGGGTGAAAGTGCATCTTATAGTCTGACAAATACAGTAAGTATAACCACCCCAGTTCCCCTGGCTTCCATTTGCATGGGGCACCTTCTTCCATCCCTTCACTTTCCGTCTGTGAGTCTTTATGTCTGAAGTGAGTCCCTTGTTGGCAGCATATAGACTATTCTGGGGTGATTGTTTTTATTCTTTTTTTAAAATTCTTCTTTCTTTTGCTGCTCAGATTGGTCACATTCTTCTGTTTCATCTAGTCTGCTGTTGAACCCCTGATTGTATTTTTCAGTTCAGTTACTGTGTTTTTCAGTTCTGTATCTTCTTTTGGATACTTTCATACGTTTTCTATGTCTTTGCTGAATTTACCACTATGTTCATCTATTCTTTTGAATTCAGTAAGCAGTTTAGTGCCTATTATGTTGAACTCTTTATCTGGACATCACTGATCTATGGTCTTTATCTGAGGTTTTATCTTGTATTTCATTTGAAACATTTTCTTTTATTTCTTCACTTTCCTTGAATATCTGTTAGATTCCATGCATTTGATAGAACAGCCACCTCTCCCAGTCTTAAAGGGGTGGCCTCATGTAGGAGATGAAACATATTGTTCAATTATGCCCTAGCTCTTGGTTGTCTCTCAAACCTTTGTGGTTGTCCAAGCAGCCTCCTTTTTTCTTAGTGGCTCCCAGTAGTTGAGGGTGTCTCAAACCCTGCCAGGGTCGCAAAGGGCAGGGTCTCAGTCAGCACCTAATTTCAGGCTCTTTGGAAGCAGACTCTAAGGAAGGAGCTTTGAAAGCATTCAGAAACACCTCTTTCAATGGAGAGCTGGGGGATGGGCATTTCTGGATGCTCCCTTCACACTGAGCCCCAGGGTAATAGCCAGAAAAGAACTGATTCCTTTTTTTTTTTTTTCCCTACTGTCTCCTTGAACTTGTGAACAGAAGCACTGCTGGTCACCAGAGCCAGGTTGCCATGGGATGCATTCACAGAAAGACTGCACTTTCCTGTTGGCTGCCTCCCTTCCCTGCTAGTCCCTGGCATATAGCCATGTGAGTCTGTAGGAGCTGTTTATCAGTTCACTGTGGCCTTTTGGATTTGGTGGACATAAAACTCATTGGCTTTAAAAGCCAGGTGTTTGGGGGGCTTGTCTCTCAGGTACAGGTCCTAAAAGTTGAGATGCCACATGTGGGGATCAAATCATTCACTCCTTAAGGAAAAAGCTGGAATCAGGAGTTCTCTCTGGATCGTGGCTCGGCCCACTAGGGGTGGAGTTCATGGGAAAGTTGTGTCTCCGCCTCTCCTGCCCACTTCAGTGTGTTTTGTCTCGTTTGCCTCTTGTGCAGGAGTCACTCAGCTAGGTTTTGGGTTTCTTGCAGAGGAAATTGGTCTATACATAGGCATATATTCAATGTGTCTCCATGCAGAGAGGAGTTCCGGATCTTTGCACGCAGCCATCTTGAAATAAGGACTTCTCTAATGTCTTTCATAACTTTCACCATAAAATATCCCTTGAAATCCTTCATCTTTAAATGAAATTCTTCTAAGAAGAAATAAAAAGTAATTAATTTAGGACTGGGTGAGTGGTGAGTTTATTTTATTGCATATATGTATGATGCCTTTTCATAGGTTTAGAAACCCAGGTGTTCTTCGGAATTACATATGGGGAATATTAATTTTGGGTATAGTCAGACTTGCAAATGGGTCTGCATTCGAAAGCCTGTGAGTGATAGAATTTGTAAGATAATGTTTAGAGAGATTTCATATAAAGTGTAAAAGTGAGAAAAACACTGAGTTAATATCATCGCTCCCCAAGGAAGCATAAGTTATATGCTTAGAAACTTACATTTTGCTGTAAGAAACTAATATCCATATAAGATAGAAATGATTGTGTTTTTACTGTGTGCTTTAACCATTTTATTTCAGTTCTACATTCTTTTGTTGATTATTTACTGTGTGCCACTAAATTCTTTAAAATCTCTATTCAACACCAACTATGTATCAGGCAATATGAAATCAGTTATAATGTCTCTGCTTTCATTTCTGATTTTATTTATTTAAATCTGGCTAAAGTTTCTTTTTTCCATTTGTATTTTGTCACAGCACCAGCTCTCATTTTCATTGATATTTTCTGGTGTCTATTTTATTTATTTCTGTTCTGCTCTTGTTATTTTCTTCTAGCTGCCAACTTTGGGCTTAATTTTTTTTTCCCTAGCTCTTTGAGGTGTAAAGTGAGATTGTCTGAGATCTTTCTAGTTTTTTTGATAGTCATTTAATACGGCAGACTTCCCTCCTAGAACTGCTTTTGCAGAGCCTCTCATGGGTTTTGATATGTGGTGCTTCTGTTTTCATAGGATTCAAGATATTTCTTGATTTCTCTTTTGAATCCTTTGTTGAAACACTGGTTGTCCAGGGGCATGTTTGATCTCCACACTTTTATGAATGTGTCACAAAAAACTATAGCAAGAGAAAAACAAGGTGATTGTATAATGATACAGGGGTTAGTTCATCAGGAGGAGAGAACATATTGGAGCACTTAAACAGTTATTAACATAACATTTGCTTTGAATATTTAATGCATTTCAGTGCTCCAATACAGGGTGAATTGTTGGCCTGAAGTCCGTTTTGCCTGATACAAGGACAGCTACCCCTGCTATCTTACGTGTTCCATCGGCTTGAAACATCTCCCAGCCCTTCACTTTCCACCTGTGCATCTCTTTAACGCTTAAGTGAGTCTCTTGTAGGCAGCACGTAGTTAGGTTCTGTTTTTATTATTTGGTCAGCCACTCTGTGTATTTTAATTGGAGAATTTAAACCATTTACATTTACAACAATTATTGACAGGTAAGGACTTACTGTCAGCATTTTATTAATAGCTTTCTTATGTTTCTTAATCTTTTCCCTCTCTTGATGTCTTTGTTAGTTGATGTGTTTTTGTGTGGTAGAATTTGATTCTTTTCTCATTGTTGTTCATCTGTAATTACCATGAGGCTTTCATAATTTATCTTGCCATAAACATCTATTGTATTTTAAGCTAAAATCAACTACACTTGCATAGGAAGGTTCTACCCTTTTGCTTTCATCCTCCCAATTTACGTTGATGTGCCGGTTTACATCCTTTTATACTGTGTTCATTAACATGATGCTGTAGCACTCTGTAACACTCTGCAGTGTTATGGTATTTTTAATTTGGCAACGTATTTACCTCTGTCAGTGAACTTTTATACCTCTGGATGTTTTCATGTTACTAATTCACATCCTTTTTTTATCAGCTTAAGGAACTCCTTTCACCATTTCTTGTGAGACAGATCTGGTGATAAATGTCCTTAGGGCTTGTTTGTTTGGAAATGTCTTCATTTCTTCTTCTTTGCTGAATGACAGTTTTTCTGGGTAAAGTATTCTTAACTGAGAGTTGTTTTCTTTGACCCCTTTGAAAATATCATTCCACTCTGCCCGGTCTGCAACATTTCTGCTCAGAAATGCTGATAGCCGCATATTGATTCCCTCATACAGTGATTCTTGTTTCTCTTGCTGTTTTCACAATTCTCTTTGATTTTTAAGAGCTTGATTATAATATGCCTCAGTGAAGACCTTTTTCAGTTGGATCTGTTGGGGATCTTTGAGCTTGTTGTACCTGGATGGTGTTACCTCTTTCCAGATTTGGAGTGTTTTCAGTCCTTCCTCCTTCCCTCCCTCCCTCCCTCCCTCTCTCCCTCTCTCTCTCCCTCCCTCTCTCCCCCCCCTCCTTCCTTCCTTCTTTCCTATGATTTGGGGCAGAGAGAGAAAGACATTGATTTGTTGTTCCACTTATTTATGCATCCATTGGTTGATTTGTGTGTGTGTCCTTACTGGGGATTGAACCTGCAACCTTGGCACAGTGGGATGACACTCGAACCACCCTTACGTGGCCAGGGCTTCAGCCCTTACTTGTTTAAATAATGTTTCTGTCCCTTTCCCCTTCTCTTCTCCTTCTGGGCCGCCCATATGCAGTTATTATTTTGGTTGTGTTCCACAGGTCCAAACCTTTTTTTTTTCTTTTTTATTTCCATTCTATTTCCTTTATTCTCCTGTGACTAGATAAGATCAAGCGATCTGCCCTCAAGCTCAGATTCCTTCTTCTGCCTGGTCAAGGCTGCAGTTGAAGTTACTTATTGCATTTTTCATTTCATCCATTGTATTCTTCATCTTCAGAATTTTTAATTTGTTGGTTTTTTAAATTTCTATTTCTTTTTTGATCTTCTCTTGTTAATGTATTGTTTTCTTGAGTTCATTGATTTGTCTGTCTTTCATCTTGCTGAGCTTCCTTAGTATTCTTTCTTCGATAACTCAGAGGCCTCCATTTCTTTTGGTCATTACTGGAACATTTTTGTGGGGGTTTTGTGTGTGTGGTATCATGTTTCCCTGCCTTTTTGTGTCTCCAGTGGATTTGTGTCGATGTCTCCATGTTGGAGGGTGAGGTCATCTCTTCCAGTCTTCTTAGATGAGCTTCAGCGAGGAAAGACTGGAGGCATATAAAGCTACCGATTCAGTGGAATTTGGGGGTCTTGAGAAGGACAGTGACATAGTTCATCCCATTCTTTCAGCTGGGGTTGACATTAGACAGCCTATGGGATTCTTCTCCGGCCAAAACTACCAGAACCTGCAGATAGCCATGGCAAGTATGACTATTGGGGTCTTCCGAGGCCAGGGCTGCTGAGATTTGGGTATTTTGTTTGTTTTTGTTTTGTTTTTTTTTTCTGTAGGAGTAAATTGAATCCTAGAGATCCTCAGGACCTGATATGGTTTGCTGGCTCTCAAAGTGGTACTGGAGCCAGGGTCCAAGGGTCAGGTGCGTGCAGAACTGCCACAGCGTGTGGGCCCTGTGGCACAGGTGTACTTGCTGTGGCTGTGGTGCTGGTATCCAGTGTGTGGCTGTGTGCAGATATCTCATAAAACCAGCACCAGGGCTCAGGGGCTCACCACAGAGACTCCAGCCAGCAGTGTGGGTGACTCAGCAGCAGTGCTGGCCCTGGTATGACAAGCTGAAGGGGGAGCTTGAGCCCAGGGACACAGTATTAGCCCAGCCTGTAAGTAATGGGCTCACCCTGGTCCTAGCGGGAAGTCACAGGATAGCAGTAGCACAGCTCCAGTGGTGGGGTGTTAAAGCCACATGTCAGTACCCAGGCAGCTGGCTGAGGACAGTGGCAGCACAGTCCCCTCAATGACAGTTCAGAGCCATGTCCTGGAGCCGAGGGACAGCCCCAGAAATGACTGGTCAGAACCACCACCTGAGAAGCAGGGAGCAGGGTTCAGGGCAGCAGTGCCGTGATCTTGACAATGAAGGCTCAGAGACGTGGCCTGGTTTCCCCGGGCAGGGCTCATGCAGCAGCACACCCTGGCCCTGGTTACTCAGAGCAGCAGCACACCCTGGCCCTGGTTACTCAGAGCAGCAGCACACCCTGGCCCTGGTTACTCAGAGCAGCAGCACACCCTGGCCCTGGTTACTCAGAGCAGCAGCACACCCTGGCCCTGGTTACTCAGAGCAGCAGCACACCCTGGCCCTGGTTACTCAGAGCAGCAGCACACCCTGGCCATGGTTACTCAGAGCAGCAGCACACCCTGGCCCTGGTTACTCAGAGCTGTAACCTACAGGCCTGTGGAGGGGCGGGGAGGGGTGGCCCAGGGCAGCAGGCCTCCGGCGATGCTCCAGAGCTGGGACCAGGACCCTGGTCAGTGGGGTCAGTGTGGCGGCAGACACCCCTGAGGATGTTGGTCGAAGCTGACTTGGGAACCAGGGAGTGGCCCTCAGGGCAGCAGTACCCTCAGCAGTGACAGTTCAGAGCGGGAACCTAGAATGCAGAGCAGCAACCACACAGCCTAAGATGGCAGCCAAAGCCTGACTTAGGATTCTGGGGACAGGGCTCTGGGCAGGAGAGGCTGTCTCAGTAGTGGGGGAACAAAGCTTGTCCCAGGTGAGGAGTGGGCAAGGAGAAGTAGCAGCTCTAGTCTCACAAACGATGAAGCGGTGTGCTGCCTGATCCCAAAGGACAAGCCCGCAGCACTATGGCCCCTAAGAGCCAGTGTCACCTCAGCAGCAGCTCTGGCCTCTGGGGGTGCCAGCAGAGGGGGGGGGGGTGCCCCAGCCGCTATTGCAGCTGAGGGCGGCCTCAGAGAGGAGTGTGGGATTTCTCTGAAGCAAAGGCTGAGATGTCCTCAATGGTGAGGTTTGCCGGGGTCCTGGCTCTCCTTTGCACTGTGTGGTGAACTTACTCCAAGGGCAACCCTCCCAGTGCCCAAGGACTCCTGATTGAAGGGTGGGGGGACACAGGCAAAGTGGTTCCCGTAAGCTTCTATTTGGCCATCCTCGATTTTCGAGCTGTGCAAGGTTCTTATTGCTTTTTCTTTGTAATCCTCAGATTTCTCTGAGCTACATTTATTTTTCAGTTTGTAATTATTTACTGTTTTTGTTGTGTTTTAGGGAGAGAGAGGAGAGCTGGGAAATCCCAGCCCTGTGGCTTGCCGATGGCCCTGATATAACACAATTTTAAAAATCCATTCTCCTTTGGTTGTATCTTTGGCTTATGTCTAGTTTGGGACTGTTAGGAATAGAGCTGCTGGAAACGTTTTTTTACAAATCTGTTTGTGCCCATGTTTTCATTTCTCTTGGTTGAAAATTAAAGGCACTCTGGGTCACTGATGTATATTTAACTTGATAAGAAAATGTCAAATTGTTTCCCGAAGTAGTTGTGCCATTTTATACACCCAGTGTCGGTGGGAGTTCGTCTAGCTTCCCATCGTCAGCGGCAGGCGTGTTTGTCATTTCAGCCGTGTTTTCCTTTCCGACCTGGGAAATAAATGGTCGTTATGATCGTAATATGCATTGTGCTGGTGACTAAAGATGTTGAGCAATTTTTGTTTTTGCTTATTGGCTCTTCATATGTGTGCTTTTGAAATAGGCCTAAATTTTTGTCTATTTTAATTGGCATCCTCCTTTTATTACTTATTTGTGTGAGTGCTTTCTGTGTCCTAGATAAGCAAACTGTGTCATGCAGAGGAATTGCAAATCTTTCTTTTCACTCTGTGACTGGCCCTTTCATGCTTTTAATGATATGTGTTTTATGAGCCAAAGCTTATATTTTTGATAAGGTTAATTTTGTGAATATTTTGTCTTTTATGGTAAGTTGTTTTTGTGTTATAGCTAAGAAATCCTTGTCTATGCCAGTACATAAATGTATTCTCTTAATATTTTTTTTCTAGAAATGTTAGTTTTAGCTTTTACATTTAAGCTTATCATCATCCTCAAACAAATTTTTATGTGTTGTGTAAAATATTTTTTCTTGTTCTGTTTTTATGTTTCCAGTTATCGAAGAAACATTTGTTGACTTACTCGCCTCTCAATTGCCTTGGCAGCTCTGTTGGAATTCAGTTGATCCCGTGTGTGTGGATTATTTCTGAACTCTATTCTGTCCTATTGATCTGTTTGTCCTTTCATCAATACTACACTGTTAATCACTGCAGATTTATAGTAAATCTTGAAAGTAGGTATGAAAATCCTCAAACATCATTTTTCTTTCTTGAGATTGCCTCTTTTAGGTTCTTTGTATATCCTTACGGGTTTTACAGGTGGTCTTTCACTTTTTACAAAGGGAATTTTTGCTAGAATTTTGATGAGGATTCCATCAAAGCTGTAGATCAGTACAAAGAGATTGACAGCCAACCAATAATTCAGTTCTAGTCTATTATTATCAGATGCCTCTCCATTTGTCGTGGTTTCTGTTATTTCTTTCAAGAATGTACTATTATTTGCAATGTAGAAGTGACCTTGCGCATCTTTTGATAAATGTATCATTAATTATTTTATGCCACTGGTACTGTTACCTGAGCAAACCAGGGCTGACACCTTTACATACCACTCAACAATGTTGAAAGAAACAGGTTTTTATTCACAGGTGTCCAACCTTGGGAGGGTCCGAGAGCAGTCCTGCTCAGAGCCCTCCTCTCCCTTGAGACCCAGAATTCCTTTGCTCCCTGAAAGGCTACAAGCCAAAACCATGACCAGAAGTTCCCCATATTCTTATCTGTCCATCAGCCAGTCATGCAAAGAAGGTCTGCACCCTCCCTGGAATGTGCACTTGTGGGTCCAGAGTCGCCATCCTCTCGCAGCAGCTTCATTCAGGATCTGGGGTGTGTTGTTCTCAGCTTCCATGTAGTGGTTCAGGAAAACATGTGCCCTGGTACATTGGATCATGGGGGAGTCCAGGGAGGCATGCATCCCAGGAGAGTGACTTCTCTGTATGTCATTCAGAGAAGCAGAAGTTTGCAACTTACCGTTCCTGGTCACGATTCAGCTCTACTCATCCCGCACAAATTCAGGTGGCTAGGCAGGTCCCTGCAGCTCCATCAGTGTGGCCACCATCTTCTCCAGTTAGACCTCCTCTCACTGCTGACCTTGTGTCTCTCTCTCCTCTCTTTTAGCCTGCCCTAAGTCAAATGCTTGCCCCAGAACTTCCTGCATGACCTCATACCCAGCCCTCTGTGTGGTACACTAGTGTTTGCCATTTTTGCCAGCTCCCCAGTGTCTTTTACCCTCTTTTGGCTGCCATCTTTAGTCAGGGCAGGAGTTTCCAGTCATGACACAGCCCAGTGGGCACTGCCCCCTGCTTCTGGGCTATGTCACGAGCCATGGAAAGTTTTCACAGTCACTACACAATTTGCTCTAGGGCACTATTAACTTCCCATTGTTACACAACATATTTTAAATGCTATATCATCCACTCTTCCCTTCCCACAATCGAGGACTGTGGCATTATGCTCTGTACCCCATTACTATAAAACATGATTGAGTTTTATTTTATAATTTTTGTTAATATTAAGTAAAATTATAATTTACTTTTTATACTGACTTTACATCCTACAACCTTGCTAAAATCACATTACTTCAATCAGGTAGTTCTAGGTTCTATGTGATTTTCTATATAAGCAATCTTGTTATCTGTGACTAAACAAAAATTTTACTCTTTCCTTTTTAGTTTTTAAGATTTTTTTCCTCCAAAGCAACAGTGATGAAGGGTTTATGTGCCAAACTTGGAAATGATACCCATAAATTTTGCCGACATTTCACAGTTCAGGGATTCTCCGCTCCTATTGTACTCCACCTCCAGAGGCGAGAAAAATAAATTCTGCCTACAGACAGCACCTTCAGTCTGTGGCTGTGGAGTTGAGTGTGGCTCCTGATGCTCCCTTTCTGGCCACTTGTCTTTTGGATCTGGGACTAGATTAGTTATCCCCAGCAATTATGTAAATCAAGTCCTTGTAATCAAATAATATATAATCTTTAATAGGATTATAGGCACCTACTGATTCTGCTTCTCAGGTTGAGCCCTGACTGCCATAGATAGGTTTTGCATATTTTTTCTCTAAGTTGTTTTATAATTTATGAAACAAATTGTCCTAATATATTGCTATTGCTTGAGACAGCTCTAAAACAAAATTCAATATATGTGTTTAAAATATTTTATTTCTGCTACTTAAGTTTATTTAAATCAAAATGTCTATACAGACTCTTGAAGATATTCTGTCCACTCTTTATGGTGACATCAACATCTATCCACATTGTTTTCTTCTTTTTAATGAATACATTGAGCTCCATAAATCTGCCTGATCCATGCATCCTAGCATTTGAATATCATGTTAATACAAGTTCTGTACTTTATGGGAAATCTCTCTAGAAGTCCCCAAGTATAATATAGATGAATATCTATATACAGATCATTAAAAATTTATAAAATATTTTAAATCGACATTTGCCTTTTCTTCCATATTAAGACCTATAATTTTGGCCTTAACATATAAAGATTTGAATGACATTCCCATTTTATATTGCACACAATATTTTTCTCTTGCTGACTTTTTATGTTATCTGTTATTAAATTTTTTTCTGATTCATTGTGATATAGCTATTCATTTAATATCTGTAATCTTTGATATTTATCATCTACCTTTATGGGTGTTCTCTTGGTCTCTTGCTTTGTGAAAGTAACAGAAACTGTCTGGGTGAAAATAATTACATCTTTGGAAGCCTAAACATTGCATTTTACCTTTTCATGCATCCCAACAATAGTTAGCAGCTGGAGTGAGAAGGTAAAGTTACTAAAGAACGCTAATGATCATTTGCTCTGTGTGTGGCCTCATCGTATGTGTTCAGGCTGTGGTAGTTTGAAAGTGAACCATATAAGCAGAAGAAATAGTAAGAAAGGGGCAATGGAACCTCAAGCTCACTCTGAATATGCCTTTTTAGTAAGCACACACAGCACAAAATGATATTTATGCCTCTCTGTGTCTCTCTGCTTCTTTCAATGGGAATTCCAGGAAAAGATGATAATTTTACAGTATTTCTGGTTTTATATATATTGCTTTAATTTAATTTTGTTCTCTTTCAGTTTTATTGATAGAGCTGACATATAGCACAATATGTTTATGGCATATAGCATAGTGACTTACATGTATTGTGAAATGATTACCACAGTAGATTTAGTTAACATTCATACCTTAAGCAGAACTACACAAAAAAGATTTTTTTTCTGATGAGAATTCTTAGCAACATTCAAATATACCATATGACAGTGTTAACTATAGTTACCATGTTTTATAGTACACCCCAGTACTCATTTATCTTATAACTAGAAGTTTGTACCTTAACCACCTTCATCCAGTTCCCCCACCCCTCACCACCTGCCTCTGATAACCACAAATCTGATCTATTTTTCTAGGAGTTCAGTTCCTTTGTTTTTGTTTTGTTTTAGAGCCCAGGTATAAGTATTTGCTTTTTACTGACATTTCCTTTAGCATAATGTCCTCAAGGTCCATCCATGGGGTTGCAGATAGTAGGATTCCCTTCTTTTTATGACTGAATAACGTTCTATGAATTTATCCATTGTCTTGGCTATTGTAAGTAGTGCTACAATGACTGTGGAGAACAGATATCTCGTCGGCACAGTGATTTCATTTCCTTGGGACATATACCCAGACGTTGGGTCATATGGTAGTTCTATTTTTAATTTTTGAGAAATCTCTATACTTTTTCCCAGTAGCTGCACCAATTTGAAACGCCACCAGCTATGCACAGGATTGCCTTTCCTCCTGTTCTCATCAGAATTTTCCTCTCGACTTTTGAAGACAGCCATTTTGACAGGCTTGGAATGACATCTCATTGTGGTTTTGATTCGAATTTCCCTAATGATGCTGATGTTCAGCACATAATTATGTATCTACTGACCACTTAGATGTCTTTTTTGGAAAACTATCTACGCAAATAGTATGCAAAATAGTAGCTCATCTATTTTTTTTCCCCCACTGGGTTTATTTTTTTCCTCTTGAATTTTATGAATCCTTTATATATTTTGGATAGTAACACCTTATCAGAAGTATGATTGGCAAATATATTTTCCAATTCTGTATGTTGTCTTTTCATTTTGTTGATTTTTTTAATGTACAGAAGCTTTTTCATTGGATGTAATCCCACTGGTTTCTTATCATGCTCCTTATGCTTTGGTGTCATATCTAAAACATCATTGCCACACTCCATGTCAAGGGGCTTTTCTCCTCAGCTTTCTTCTAGGAGTTTCATGGTTAAACATCCAACATTGAAGTCCATAATTCATTTCAAGTTAATTTTTGTGTGTGGTATAAAGAGGGATCTAGTTTTCATCTTTTACATGTTAATACCAAAATTTCCCAGTACCATTTATTAAACAGACTTTCCTTCATTGAGTATTCTTGGTTTCCTTGTCAAGAATTAGTGGACTATAACCCTTGGGTTTATCTCAGTTATGTTCCATTGATCAACATGTCTTTCTATTAATACCATCCTGTTTTGATATTTATACCTTTGTAATATAGCTGCAAATCAAGAAGTATGACTTCTCTCACTTGTTCTTGCTTCTCAGGTTTGCTTTGGCTGTTTGGGGTCCTTTGTGGTTCCATAAAAACTTTGGGATTGTTTTTATTACTTCTCTAAAAAATGCTGTTGGAATCTTTATAGAGATTACTTTGAATCTACAGGTGGCTTTTTGGTAGTATGGGTATTTAAACAATATAAATCTTCTGATCCATGACAAGGGGATATCCTTTCATTTATTTGTGTCTTCTTCACTTTCTTTTTTTCACTGCCTTGGTTAAATTTATTTCCAAGTATTTTATTGTTTTAGGAGTATGGGATCATTTAAAAAAAAACCTTTGCCATATTTGCTGTTAGTGTACAGAAGCTCTGCTCATTTCATATGTTACTTTTGTGTCTTGCAACTTTACTGACATTGTTGACCAGATCTAACACCTTTTTTGGTGGCAGTTAGGATTCTCTCCATATAAAATCATGTAATCTGAAAATAGATACAATTTGTTCTCTTCCTTTCCAGTTCTGGCACCTTTTATTTCTCTTCCTTGCTTGAGTGCTCTGGCTTGGAATTCCATTATTATATTGAATAGGTGTGTTGTCAGTGGGAATCTTTGTCTTGTTCCAGATCTCAGACAAAAATATTTCAACTTTTCACCATGGAGTGTTATGTTGGCTCTGGGTTTGTCATATATGGCATTTATTATGCTGAGATCCATTCCTTCCATACAGAATTTGTTGAGAATTTTTATCATGAGTGGATATTGAATTTTGTCAAATGCTTCTTCTGCACTAATTAAGATTATATAATTTTTTTCATTCCTTGTGATACATCACATTCATTGATTCATGTATGTTAAACCATTCTTGCATTTCAGGAATGAAGCCCACTTGATCATAGTGAATAATGCCTTTAATGTGTTGCTAAATTCTGTTTGCTAGTATTTTTCAGAATTTTTTGCATTTGTACTCATCATACTGGTTGTAATCACTCCTCTTTCATTTATGATTTTATTTGTTTGTGTTCTATATTCTTTTCTTGCTTGATGAGTCCTGCTAGAGGCTTATAAATTTATCTTTTCAAAGAACCAACTCTTAGTTGGATTAATCTTTTCCATTGTTTCTGTTTTCTTTATTTCTACTCTGATCTTTATTTCCTTCTTTTGTTTACTTGGGGTTTTGTGTTCCTCTTTTTCTTGTTTCTTGAGGTGTAAATTTATATTATTTATTTGGGATTTTTGCTGCTTTTGAGGTAGGCTTGTATAGCTATGAACTTTCCTATTAACTGATCTTGCTGCATCCCATAAATTAAGGTTGTGTTTTCATTTTCATTTGTCTCAAGGTAGTTTTTGGTTTCCTGTTTGATTTCTACTTTGATCCATTGGTTGTTTAGAAGCCTGCTGTTTAATCTCCTCATATTTGTGGGGTTTGTTTTCTCAGTTTCTTCCCGTAGAAGGTTTCTAGTTGAATGCCATTGTGGTTTGAAAATATGCTTGACATATTTTCAATACTCTTGAATTTATTGAAGCTTATTTTGTGGCCTAGTATGGGAAGTATTCTGGAAAACATTCTAGGTGCACCTGAGAAAAATGTGTAATCTTCAGTTTTTGGGAGAAATGCTCTATAAATTTAAATTGGTCTAATAGGTCATTAAGGCTATTATTTCTTATTAATTTTTGCTCTAGATGATCTCTTCATTGATGTGTGTGCAGTATTAAAGTCCCTAATTATTATAGTATTACTTTTGATTTCTGCCTTTATGTTGACTAGTATTTGCTTTGAATAGTTGGGTGCTCCTGTGTTGGATGTGTAGATCGTTACAATTGTTGTATCCTGTTCCTAGGTTGAGCTCTTTAGAACCATCTATGTTCTTCTTTGTCTCTCCTTATATTTTTTTGTGTTAAAGCCTACTTTGTATAGCTACCCCAGCTTTCTTTTCATTCTTTTGCATGGAATATCAAATTCATCTTTTCACTTTCGGCCTTTCATTGTAAAGCAAGTCTCTTTTAAGCCATGTATAGATGGGTCCTGTTTTATATATTTTTTAAATCCATTCTGTTTCTCTATGTCTTTTGATTGAAGCATTTAGTCCATTCACATTTAGAGTAATTATTGATAGGTTTATGCTTGTTATTTTGTTAATTATGTTTTGGTGGTTCTGTTATTTTTTCTTGGCCTCTTTCCTTTTAATAGTTCCCAGTCTTTTCTTCTTCCCCAAAGCATTGTTATTCTGGAAGACTTCCACAGGTGCCTCTGGGGAAAGAGGCTGTCCCCAGGCATGTACTTTCTTCTGCAGGTGCTATAGGATCTTTCCTCAGAGGCATGTGGCTCATTGTTGAATCAACTCTCATGTATAAATGGGATGGGATATGAAAAGTGAGTGACAGAGCTCTTTACTCCCCATTGTGGTGACTCATGGCATGATTTTGATCATTGACACCAAAATATTTCCTGTTATACAGACTAATAACTTTAGTAATTGGCTCACAAATTTTATTAACATGATCCATTAGTCACAGATGCCTTTAAACCCAATTATTCTCATTTCTACTTTCTCTACTAGTCAAATATACAATTTAATTATATAAAAATATAGTATGATTATAAATATGAAATACACAAATGTGTATGCCATGCCAGCTACTTTCAGATAAGACAAATCATACTTGGGCTGGATTAGGAGCCCTTAAAAGTTAAAAGCCAGGTATGTTATTATTGTGTTAATGCACTTAACTAGGAAAGAATATGTGGTCATATGAAATGGGGTGACGGTTTCTGAGGCATTTCCTTACTCGGAGATTCTAATACTAGAAAATGGTTGTAAAAGTATTGCAGTTGACGTGAAGGAGCTGTATTCAAAGTCTCTCAGTCTCTCTCTCTCTCACATAGTCACACTACAAGGAATTATTTTACTTTTTGCTTAAATCCAGTACTTCTATTGGCCTTTATTCCTGGCCCTGGGAATGCAACTATTTCCTACACAAAATCAACTGAAGAAGAACACAAAGTTAGAAAAAGCAGTTAGCCAAAGATGTAATTTTAGGGTGTTTTTAACAAAAAAATAATTCAGGCTATAAAGCTGAACTAATTTTAGGAGGAAATGATGCCCAAATTACTCAAAACATGAAAATAAAGTGTGCTTGTCACTATGGGAGCCTTGTGAATTCATGAAAGGGGACTTCCTGTTATTCTGAGCACCTGCTTCCTATACGTCCTCTGGATGATAGACATGGCCCGCTAGAGATGTCAGAAAGAGCCTTGTAGACAAATGCAAACGGTCTCACTGTTTAACATCCCAGAAGGCAAAAATGTGTTACAGCAAACTATCACAGTTTAAAATTACATTTTGCTTAATGTTATAAATATTTAGTGTCTATTGAAAATAAACTTTCTTCAGGAAAACAGATGCAGACATTTATATTTGGTAGCTCCTTTTCATCTAGTCTGTTTCATGACACTAAGCTTAATATAAATATGACAAATAATGTAATTATAACTACTAAACAAATAGTTGCATTTTTCCTGTATTCCGTATGCTTCTAAAGATGAAGTGGTCGAGACAGCAGGAGTAGCTCATGCTGGTCATACGTCATCTTTGGATCTCAGCTTATTTTTCCTGTGAAGTGAGGGGGTGTTCTAGCAATTTATCCTTAACATATTTTGCCACAAATTTGTCCTCTCAGTGTTGGCAAATCATTAAACTCTTCTCATTTTACATCTCATGTAAAATGGAGAGACAATTTGAGAAAACATTCCAGTTTATTTTATAAATTTAGTTGTTTTCTTCCAGATTCTAGAGAACGTTTTGAATACTCAAATGGACAATAACACTTTCCTCTGTACAAAACTCTAATGAACTTCTTTAAAAATCCTGGTATTAAGTAAATAAATCTAAAGTAACAAATGGCTGTGTCTCTGATGTACCAGTGTTAACTACTGGGAACCAAGCAGTTTAATTACAGATTGTATTAGTGATGACGATTGTAAAAATCATAAATAAGTTTTGATCATTGGATACTTAGGTATATGTAATTAATGAAAGAAATAAGACCATGTTTAATCATGGGTAAAACAGTGACTGCCAATTATTACTTATGATTCAGAAAATTCTCCCTCTATATTTATGAGTTGGAAGATAAAAATGCTTTATATGAGACTCAAATTTATAACTTTAGGACAGTGTAGTAAAATAATCATCCCTGATCTGAATGAAAATTATTCAAAAGGATATATTATTACCACTCATTAGTTTTCAAATTAGCAGATTACTAAATTTCAGTTTGAAATATAGGTTGAGTATTAGAAGATCTATGAAATTATGCTAGAAAGGTTTTGGATACAATTATATGGAAGAGTAGATTAAAAAGACATAGGTCCTAGAGGAACAAGAATTAGGAAATAGGATTGATAATAAAAATTTAAATATATTGGAGATCAGACCACCACCCAAAAATACTTCTTGATGAAACAAATGAAGTCTAGATATGACTAAGTTATGGTGATGTGTTATCATAAAATAATAGAAAAAGTCTTGGGAACAAAAATTGGTAGAACACAATGTTATGGTTACCCATTACATGTATCTATTTTATATAAAAAGGCATAATGCTAGGACTTGGAGGCCTGAAGAGAAAGACAAGAACCAAGACTCAAACTCTGGTTTTTAGATTCCAGATACAGCACCTGGGACAAATTGATGGGTTTTCCCCAAATATTAGCTAGAACAAGATGAGAATTCCCAAATTACTTCTCTAATCATGACCAGTTCTCGAGACTGTTGTAGCAAAAGTCTAGGAATACAGATTATAAGTTAGGAAAAAGCCAAATACATACAAATTAATTATCTATAATTGGTATGTATGGTATGCCTTGGTATGCCTTGGTACAAGTTGGTATGCCTTGGCAAGTGGTATGACTAACTAAAGAATTAAGCAAATAGGATAATATAGTAAACCAGACTATTTTATTAAAGATATGTTATATGGACATAAAGAGCAGAGCAATACCAGTTCACAAAGCAATCAGAACTTTTGTGCAAAAGTAATATTGTGTGGAAATTCAATATTACTTAGCTGCTGCATAGCAATAATAAAGGCAATGGATAAGCAAACTAAAATTTATAAGCTAGTTGTAAGACATTCAAATTGGACCAAAGTAAAAAGGTAAGCAAATGGTGGTTGTAATGCTAAGAAAAATTGTCATATATACTTAGATGTGATATCAGGAGTGGAAATGTTATTTGCCTACTCAGTGACTCCAATAAATATTAACCTGGTGTTGAGTTATTTTTATTGGATGATAGAAATGAAACACTCTTCTAGTAGTAACTGGATTACCCCTGGCTGATTTCATTGCCACCACAGATATGGATTCTCGGATAGTGAATAATTTACCTTTGTCTGAAAGACAGCACCTTAAAATTTGGGAAGATAATAATTTAATTAAAAAATTTGATATTTTAGATGACTAATACAACAAGCCAGGCTGGTATAATCTAGACATATATAAAACTAAAATATAAGAAGAATTCAGGTTTCACACAAGTTCTATTTTCTAATGATAAAACCATTTATTTTTTTCAAAGGAAGCACTAGAGAAAATAGCTCATCTTGCTCAACCTTTCATATACAAAGTGACAGATAAATTTTATCAACTTCTGTTGATCAAATGGAGAAGTCATAGAAGCAGTAATTAATACTGTACAGGAAGATATAATGATGGCAAAATACTTGACAGAGATTCCAACAAATGTACTGTTTGGAGTTATGCTGCCTCTCATTTCAGAGAAGTAAATGTAAAAGGCACCCTTGGTAACGTAGGGAAGATTGGACTCATTTTGATACTACTGAGTAAATAAAAAATATTATATTTGATAGTATATTTAATAGCAATAGAGCATTATGCTAAGCAAAATAAGCCAGGCAGTGAAAGACAAATACCATATGATCTCACCTTTAACAGGAACCTAAACAACAAAACAAACAAACAAGCAAAATATAACCAAAGACACTGAAATAGAGAACAGGCTGACAATGACCAGAGGGGAGGGAGGAGGGAATTTCAGGGGGAAAGGGGAAGGGTTTGCAGGAACAAGTATAAAAGACACATGGACAAAAACTAGGATGGGGGGGTAAAAATGGGAGGGTGGTGGGGAGGGCTGCAGGGGTGGGCTGGATGAGAGTAAAGACAGAAAACTGTACTTGAAGAACAATTAAAAAAAGAATATAAACAAACAAAAATAATAGCAATAGATATCAAATAAGACCTCAAGAGATTTAGGTCTAAATAAAATAAAGAGATTTAAGGATGAAACATCCTGGGGATAGATTGTGATATACAAAACAGGACAATATAAGTTTTCACAGAATTTAATTAAAGATTCTGTGTACTGTACATATAAGTATCAACCTTTCTCATCTAAAATTATAGGTGATAAATGTACTCATCCACTGCATTCAGAGGGGAGGCAGGAAATTCCAAACACCCCATCCAGGGCTTGTCAAAAGGTAGCAAAACTCCACTGCTGTGGTGCTCACCCCACCGCCCTAAAACCGCCAGTGAGAAGAGTAAGCTGAACACTGGAAAGCTGGAGGGAGTCCTGCCAGGGGTGGGAAGTGTTGTGGCATTCCTATCATGTGAAATGAGAGCGATTCCTCAGTTGGGTTGGTGCCTCCAGAAGGGGAGTCTGCCTCCTTCTCGGCAGCTGCATGGCTGGTGGCCAGCACCAGCATCTATGCCCTGCTGGTGTGCCCTGTGATATGAAAGTGGTGATCGTGAATTTTGGGAGAACTCAAAAAAAATTTCAGGTTTGGGGCCCAACTTAAAAATCAACACAAAAACAAAATCTCATTCAGTATCTATTTACACAGGGATATTTATTTTGATTCAGTAATTGCATAAAATGAAAATACCTGCTTACAATGTCAGATAGTCAATGGTATGGCAAAAAATGAATAAATCCAAAATAAAAGTTACCTGAATTTACAAAATTGGGGTATGACTGAGTAAGGGGTGATTTGGCACAGCAAACTATTGCACTGCTGTTAAAGCGATGTAGGTCAGATCTATGGAGCTGAAGGGTTCTTATAGTACATCTGAAAAAAACAAAAGGAAAATGTAGAGAGCCATCTGGACCATAATTCCACTTTTAAAAATTAACACAAAAAAGGAGAAAATCCCCCTTTGTGTTCATTCAGGATTGCATAAACATAGAGAATAGTGTGGAAAGATGCATGCCAGGCTCTTAGCTTATTTTACAGGAAAAGGTGGCAGCAAGTAGAAAAAAACCATACCTTCCAAAAGAGAAAACAAAAACTATGCATGGTATTCACAGAAAATGTAGGTTTCTATGTAGAACACTACTGTAAATATATGAAAACTAAGTACAAAGACAAAGACCAGAAGGTAAAAAGACAAAGGAAAACATTAATTTGATTTTGATTTGGTGTCCAGACCAATTTTAATTGGGGTTTTGTTAATTTTAATATAGCTTCTTCAGTGAATCAATTGCAGAAAAAAGGCCTGGGGTTTGTTTTGAATAGCTCTCAAGCTTTCTTTGAACAGCAATTTCTCCATAAAAATCTTCCTTTAGCACTTCACATTGAATTACTTTATTCCCCCTCTAATATATTATAGCAATTACATCCTGCATAATGTAACAATTAAAACAATTAATCACCTACTGTACCCTGTGTCATCACTTTTTTTCTTTTTTGACCTATATACATTTTAAGTACTTATTGAATTTAAATATTTGTCTTATTACTCAGTTAGATTTTTAATACCTTGAGGTTAGAGAGGGTCTCTAATAAATTTGGGGTTTTCTCCAATCATTCAGTGCTTTGCTTTGCGAGTTCAGATGCCCTCAATACAAGTTAATTTAAGAGTGAGGCTTTGGACCTAAGGGGGGCATTGATTTAATATGCCACCCTCTTCCCTCACTCAACAAATATTTACTCAATGGGCACTTGAGTAAAAGCTGCTCTTGTGGGCACTAGCATTATTGGGTAGAGATCAGATTGCTGGCAATAAACAAAAATATGATATAATAGCAAACACCAATATGAGAATAAAGCATAAATAATACAGATTAGGGTGGAGAGAAGGTACAGAAAAGCAATTTCTATTTAACAAGGTACCCCTGAGCAGAGACCTAAATGCTGTGAAGAAAGAAACGGCATGGAAAACAGAGACAATTACTTCAGACAGAATGAGTGATGCTGGCTGTGGTCCAGGAAAGAAAGGAAGTCCCTATGGCTAGAGAACCGTGAGCAGGAAGAAAAGGGGAGGAGAAAGATGCTGGGCAGTTGGCAAAGGGCCAGATCATGCAGATGCTTCTAGGGTGTAGCATTTTACTCCAAAGTTTTAGGAAGCCATTAGATCATCAGATTGTTTGACCAAAGAGGTGAGGGAACATTTCCTAACTCATTCTTTAAGGCCACCATTATTCTGATACCTAAGGCAGACAAAGATACTGCAAGAAAAGAAAACTACAGACCGATATTCTTCATGAACATAGATGCTAAAATGCTCAACAAGATATGACCAAATTGAATCACAATTTAAAACAATAATGAGATACCAACCACACACCTGTTAGAATGGCCAAATCCAAAACACTGATGACACCAATTCTGGGAAGTTTCTGGAGCAACAGGGATTCTCATTCATTGGTTGTTGGAATGCAAAATGGTGCAGCCGCATTGGAAGACAGCGTGACAGTTTTTAGTAAAACTAAGTATACTCTTACCAAACAATCCAGCATTCACACTCCTTACTGTTTACCCTAAGAAGCTGAATACTTGTATTCACACAAAAACCTGCACATGGATGTTTTTTAGCAAAATTTGGAAACAACAAAGATTTCTTTCAGCGTGTTAACAGATAAACTGTGGTAAATCTAGAGAATGGAATAATACTCAGTTTGATAGATCTGAGTAATATTAGCTTGATAGATTTACCAAAGGGAATTACTAAAAAGAAATGATCAAGCCTTGAAATAAAACAAGGAGAAAACTTAAATGGATATTATTTAGGGGAAAGACTAGTCTGTAAAGGACACACACTCTATGGTTTCAACCATAAGACTTCTGGAATAGTTAAAATCATGGAGAGAGTAAAAAAAATCAGTTTGTTGCTACAGGGAGAGGGTGTGGATGCATGAATAGGCAAAGCACACAGGAAACTTTTACGCTATAATGGTTGATAGGTATTATTATATATTTTTCAAATCCATGTCATGTACAGCACCAAAATCAAACCCTCAAGTAAACTGTGGACTGGGGTGATAACATTGTATCAATGTAGTTTTATCTATTGTAACAAATGTACCACTGGTGTGAGATGTCCATCGTGGGAAAGGTTGTGTATATGTTGCATGTTGCGTGCAGGTGGTATATGGAAACTCTGGTTACCTTCCAGTCCATTTTGCTGTGAATCTAAAATGCTCTAAGAATGAAATATATTAATTAATTAAATAAAATGAAACTATATTATAATCTTCCAAGAAAATCCCAACAAAAGTGTTATCTGTGTTACATGCTGTACATTTCCATGTATGGAAGCTATGATCCATTGCTTCAAAGGGAATTAGTAAGTTGCAAACCCTGCTGAGGCTAATAAATATTTCTGGCCAAAGAGTTGATACTGTCTGAATTCACATCTCAGATTGTGTCCCTTGGCAGTCCATATGTGTCTTGGCAGAGCTGCAAACAGAAGGGTTTGTACATGGGCACACTGGGAGACAACCCAGTGCTAGTACTCACACAAGCACCTCAACTCACAGCATCTTCTTTGTGACCCATGCAAAGTTCCCCACTTCCTGAGGCAGCTGCTTGGATCTGAATATATTTTTCCCATTAGTGTAGATTTCCAAGGTACTTTCAAAATCACTTATAAAGCTAATTGACTTTGCAAGTAATAGGCTCTAACCCAGAGCTCTAACATGCTTATGAATCAGCTGAAGATCTTGTTAAAATACATTTTCTTAGATGAGGCCGGAGATATCTAACTGTCCAACCAGCTCCCAGGTGCTGCAAGTGTTGCCACTAGGTGGACTGTACTTTCACAACAAGGCTCTCGACTGCTTTTGTAAAGCGTAGTCCGAGAATAAACCTGGGTGACAGTCACCTGTGGTGGTCGTGACAATTTAGATTTGGGGTTCAGGAACTACCAAATCATATAGAAATCTGCCTTTTAAACAAGTGCCCACATGATTGCTTTGTATATCAATATTTGAAAGCCAGAGCATATCTGAATAAGTTAGGTCTGTACAGGTCTATAAAGTAATCCTTTGCCTTCGAGTTTTATGTGAAACTGCCACTTCTGGATAAGTGTAGAAAATCAGCAGTTATGACATCACTTACCCTTTAAAGACTTACGAAGTCAGAGTGCCAGTTTAAACTGTTTATATATCATAGTTTATGGTGCCATTTAATTGACAGTGCCATTGAATTTTTCTGTCATTTCCTGAATTTTAAGTGCACAGAAAGGGAATTGCTCTGCTTTTGCTGCAGGCACTGTTTTGATTTGCAAGCCTGCTGTCTCAACCCTGATGAGAACTGCTGTCTGTCTTTATTGTGGCTTGTCTCTTATTTTAGAAAATTTTGGGAGGAATAAAAAGCAAACTTTTTCATAATATCCCACTTGTTAGGAATTCTGCCTCCAGGCAGATTCTATCATTCAGAACTCAGACAGAAAGCTCAAAATAGCAAAAGCAGGATTTCAGATAAGGGAGTGGCAGCCCTAAACTGCCCCTGCTCACCTGCATGAATACCTATTTGTTTTGTTTTTAGGGCCTGATTTCCTAGTTCAGTGAAGTCCATATTTCCTTTTACTGCCTTATAGAAATTTCATAATAGCTTCAGGGAACAAACCATAAAATCTTGAAGACCATTAGAGGAAGGACAAACACCAAATGGAAGTAGAAGTAAAAACTAATAATTCTAAGTAAAAGGAAATACAATTGTAAGGTTTCAAGTATTTTTTTAAATTTAAATTTAGTTTCCTACATTTAAGAATGAATGAATATTTATGTTTGGATCAATTTTTATGGAAAATTACTTAATGACATATTAGACCATAATTATGTTTCACCTAAATGAAAATTTTATTCTAACATAACCCTATTTGATTCTGATAGCACAAAATAAAATATTTATATGCCATTCTGAAACAATTCCAGAGTTTGAGCAGTCTGAAATGTGCTTACTCTTTTCCTAATAATTAGACATTAAAAAATTATTCTCAGAATTTGGTCAGAGGTTCACGTATATATCCTTGGTCATCTTTAGTTCCAGAGCTAGCAAATGAAAGTCAAGTGAACCAATGTTTTTGTAATCACAGAAGCTCCACTTTGCTAAATAGAGAGGCCTAAGGATAACTTGAAACATCACAAACCTAAAGCGGATCCGGTTAATCAAGCGTGACAGGTAGGAAAAGAACAAAATCACAACACTCAGCAGAGTAAGACGGTCCATTTAAAATGGTGATACACGCAATTGTCATCCTATTTCACCCCTGACATCCCCTGGCATTTGTTCATATCAGTTACTTAGTGCAGTTTGTCAGATGAATATCAAACAATCATGACAAGTAAATAAATATGAAGGTCTGAGAAAATATATACAGTCCAACAGGAGCCACAGCTGAGCAGGAGGGGCAGGCACCCAATGATACTGGGGATTGAATTCTATTTCGACTAGAAGGATAAGCATCCTTCCTCTGAACTCTCTGTGGTTGAACATACTGTGATGTCCTCATGTTAAATGCACACACACACAAGCAGCCTTTACTCAGAAAACCCAGAGAATTGATTTGTTCACATTCTGTCAATTGAAACCATTTCGAAGATCAATAAGTCATGAGAATAGATAACTTTCTAACAAATTACTGTACATTATTTTGGGGGAAATCATCAATTTAAACAGATCATACTTAGATGTGCAGCACCTAAAAATCTCCCTGGTGTCTGTTAAGACTCAGTAATGAAAGTCTAATTCATTTAACTAGCCCTTGGGGTGCTGATTGCCCCACACCTTCAGTGTCTGCCCTCTGCATAACACATAGTCAGTGTTTTCTCACATTAGGTCAATAGAAGCAACCACTCAGCTGAGTTGGGGAAAAATTTTTTCCTTTTCTAGCACTGGAGAATGAAACCTGTCATTCCAAGTTTGCCCTGTATATTTTTTCCTGTGAATAAAATTTTCAAAAAGCATTTATATAAACACTAAATTTGACCAAAGGGTAAAATAATTAGGCATGCTTAATATGTAAATAACTTCCTACTACATTGCAGCTTAATGTTTCTGTATATTTAAAGGTTACAAAGTCCTTATGACTTTTGAAAATACATCACAGAATAGTATTTTCAGTGCATCTATATTCTTTTTAGCTAAGAAATAGTATTTGAAGAAATAATTAACATTGCTGATAGAGGACTATTATCCAAAATATACAAATAACTCTTAAAATTCGACAATAAGAAAACAACTTGATTTAAAACTGGGTCAAAGACCTTAACATAAAGTTCATCTTGCAGAAGATACTCAGAGAGTACACAAGCCTGTGAAAAGCTGTTCTACCCCATCTCATCAGAAAAATGCAAACGGAAATGATGAGACACCATTACACCCCCATTTCAATGGTCGGAGTCCGGGGCACTGCACAGGAACTCTCACTTACTGCTCTTGGGAATGTGAGATGGTACAGCCACTTCAGAGGTGAGGTTGGTGGTTTGTTACAAAACTACACGTAATTTATCATACAATCTATTGCTCTGCGCCTTGGTATTTACCAAAGGAGTTAAAAGCTTATGTCCACACAAAAATATGTATATAGGTGTTTATGGCTGCTTTTTTGTAATTACCAAAACTTGGAAGCCACTGAGGTGTCCTTAAGCATGTGAATGTATAAACTGTGATATATCCAGACCATGGAATAGTACTCCACACTGAAAAGACATGAACCGTCAAACCATGGAAAGGCATGGAAGAAACTTAACTGTATATCACGAAGTGACAAGAGCCAATCTGAAAAGGCTAAATACTGTATGACCTCAACTATATCACATTCTGTCGAAAGCAAAACTATGGAGACAGTAAAAAAGCCAGTGGTTGCCGGGAGTCAGAAGGTAGGGAAGAGTGAACAGGCAGAGCACAGAGAATTTCCAGGGCAGTAAAACTGCCCCGTACTGTACTGCAGTGATAGATACATGTCACTCTACGTTTGTCGAAGCCTGCAGAGCGCACGACGCCGAGGGTGGATTTTAATGTGAACTGTGGAATCTGGGTGATAACCGCGCGTCAGTGTGAGTTCACTGATTTAAAACTGCACCACTCTGCGGGGGTGCTGGTGACCGCAGGCTGTGCGTGAGTGGGGGCGGGGCTGCATGGGCTGTCGCTGCGTTTTCGATCAGGTTGTGCTGAGGAGGGAGCCATCAGGAAAATTAGGCCTATTAAAAAGGAAGAACGATAAACAAGTTACACTCATTAAGTACCAAGTCTGTGGAACTGTTTCAGATTAAGTAGAATAATTGTGGCTTATATACAGGGGGAGGCAAAAGTAGGTTTACAGTTGTTCATATAGAAAATAATACAGTAGTTAATACAAGAATAACGTATTAACAAATAACTTGTATTAACAAATAATAATTCAATAATAACTGTGTTTTGTGTACCAATAACTGTAAACCTACTTTTGCCTCCACTTGCATTTCTTGCTATATTTATGTGTGGTTTTAGATTTTGATATATTTACTTCCATCTTCTATTTATTTTTTTGCCTAAATTAGGCTATAATTGCTAAAATATATTTCTTATACTCTCTCTTCAGTGCATGAAAAGCAAACACTAACAATAAAGACTATTTTTGGTGGGACTTTAAAAATTTTTATAGGTATTAAAGGTAGAAAATTGTTCACAATTTACTTTGTGTTCTTTAAAGGATAAAATTACACTACGTAAAATTCTGTTTTATAATTTTTATGATAGAACATTAAAAAGAAAATGTATACTTAGCAAATAAACTCATAAAAATAGATTTTGCCTAGCATCACCAAAAACTGCTTGGAGGAAATTTGTATCCTCGCAACAGAGAAGCCAATTTTGCCAGTGTCATGTGAAGATGCACCTAGCAGGCGTCGTAAGTTTTTATCTACTAATAATGTTAAGAAGGCTTATGAATACATATTACCTAATACATGGATTTTCCACTGAGACCACCATTACAGGAAAAGATTTTTATAATTTGGTAGACTATCTCTGGGTCACAGAAAGGAGCAACAAAAGGCACATGACTATATAACTATTTAAGTTTTTGTAAGTGGTATTTAAAATAAAAATGAAAGATAAAAATCAAGTATATTTTAAAGAAAAATTTTTAAAGAGGCAATTCTAGGAGGCAGGAGAGGAATATATTTTGAATAGAAACAGCTACTGTTAATACCCCAGTAAAGAAACTAATTTGGCTCATTCATGACCCAGAACATGGTCCAGTCAAAGACCAAAATCAGCTGTAACATACGGCCCAGCAGCTCCATTTCTGGGTATTTATCCAAAGAAAACAAGAATACTAATTTGCAACACTGTGTTTATTACAGCATTATAAATAAGTAATTAAGGAAGCAACTTAGGTGTCCATTGATGAATAGATAAAGAAGATGGAATATATGTATGTATGTATGTATATACACACAATAAAATGTTACACAGATTAAAAAGAATGAAATCTGGCCATTTGAGACAATGCAGATGGATCTACAAGGTATTATACTGAGTGAAATCTGTCAGGCAGAGAAAGAAAAATACCACATGGTTTCACTTATGTGTGGAACCTATAAAACAAAGCAAAACAAACAAAAGAAAAACAGACTTAAAGAAGGAAACCAAAGGGATGGGTACCAGAAGGGAGGGGGTGGGGAATGGGTGAAAAGGGGAAGGGGAATATAGTCAACAATACTGTGATAAGTTTACAAGGTGACAGATAATTATTAGAATTAGTGGGGTGATCATAAATACCAATACCATGGATTACCATACGGTATTTGTATTAAAATGTTGATCACTATGTTGTACACCTGAAACTAATATAATCACTACAAGATTACATACCAACTATTCTCAAATAAATAAAAAAAAAAGATTACAAACGTCTCCTCTCTGCAGAAGAAAGGTGGCTAGGCATGTGAATTATTTAGGACAGAAAAGTAAAAATTGATGACTGACTAAAGTTAGTGGTGGAGAAAGTGACAGAGTTAAGCTCAGGTCTGAGTGGCCATGCAGATGATTTTAGCAACAATTAGATAAGAAATGCACAAGGCATAAGTGGTTTGGGGAAATATGATAAATATCGAAGGACAAGTAAGTAAAGGAGACCACTAAGCCTTTAGATCTACGGTCTGGAGCTCACATGAGTCAGAGAAACGAGATATAGGACTTCCCATTTGGGAGACATCAGTGTTTATATTACTGTATAATTGAAGGTACAGAAAGACACGAAGCTGACTAGGAGAGGGGTTCTAAGGAAGAACCCTAAAAGATTTCAGCATTTAAAGGGTAGGCAAGAAAAAAGTTGCGAAGGAGACTGAGCAGTCTCTGGCCCGAGAATTGGGAAGAAACCTAAGGAGCCTCCTCTCATCCGAGCCAGGAAAAGTTTCAGGAGTGAGCACTCGCAGGAGCCAATGCTGCTGGAAGTTTAAGAAAGGTGAGAAATGCACTCTGTAGTTAGTGAAGAGGTGTGTTCATTGCAGTGAGTGTCAGTGGAATGGTACATGGAGAAACCAGACTGCAGTGAGGTGTGGGAAGGCTGGGAGGTCAAGAAAAGTAACAGTAAGCAAAGGCATTCGAATGTGAAAGTAAGCTTGAAAGGGATAAACTTAAATAAAGGGTCAAAGAAGGTTTTCAGCTTTGGTGATAAGATGAAGTAGGGTGAGTTATATTAAGGTGAAGTTAGGTAAAATCTCCTATACTTACATGAATAGTACCAGTAGTATGTACGGTGGCAGTCAAATGTGAAATAAAAGGAGAACAGAGGTAATTTATGAGTTAATGGACAACAAGAATGAGAAAATGGAATCATGAGACCAAGTTGGAGGGATGCACCACAGGCCACAGGAGCAATGCCTCAGTGGCTTAGAACCTGGAATCCAACTTGTGAGACCTACTGGCTGTGTGATCTGGGTTAAATAATTTAACCTGTCTGTGTCCTTTTGTTTATTGAAAAATGAGGACACTGATATTGATCCCATACAGCTGGCGCAAAGATCAAGTGGGACAGTACTTGTAATGCACTCAAAACCATTTCTGTTACATAGCAAACTTTCCAAAGTATTTTACTGTTGTTATTATTATCATAATAACAGCATGAAAGGATAGTTGAGCCTATAATCAGAGTCACAGGTTTATACAAGTACAGGAAGCAAGATGTTCAAGACATTGGGGAAGTGAAAATCAAAACCACCATGGGACTCCGCCCCACACCCATTTTGAGGGCTACTATTAAAAAGATGGAAAATTGGAAGTGTAAGAGAGGTTGTGAGGAAGTTGGAACCCTGGTGCTCAATTGCTGGGAATTTAAAATGTTACAGGTCTAGTGGAAAACAGTATGGAAGTTCCCTCAAAAAATTAAAAATAGAATAAGCTTTTAATCTCCCAATGCCACTGCTGGGCACACACCCAAAATGATTGAAAACAAAGCCTTGACGAGATGTTTTTATGCCCACATGAATGGAAGCATCATTTACAGAAGTTAGAAGGTGGAAGTAACCCAGTATTCATCAATGGATGAATAAAGAAATATAGTGTACCTACAAAAGGATATTATTTAGCCTTAAAAAGGAAGGGAACTCTGACCTATGCTACACCATGGATGAACATTGGGGATATTAAATGAAATAAGCCAGTCTCAGAAGGACCAATATTGTATGATTTCACCTATATGAGATACCTAGAATTGATGAGAGTCATACAGACACAAAATAGAAGTGTATTTGCCAGAAACTTGGAAGGAAGACATTGGGTGATGCTATTTAATGGGTAGAGTTTGCTGTGCAGGATGAAGAGACATCTGGAGGATGTTTGCTCAATAGTGCAAATGTACTAATACCAGCGAACTACACACTCAGAAATGGCTAACGTGGTAAAAATTTTGTTGCATGTACTTTACAACATGTTTTAAAAGTTTTAAAAAGATTGTAGGTGTGTGCTCAGCAACAAATTGTGGAGGTTCTAACCTCAAGGATTCTCTGACCTCTGAATGGAAAAGGAATCATGTGTTATGCATGAGAGACCAAGTGTTAGGAGCTGAGGGTTGGGGAAGAGAAGAGTAAGGGTTATTTTCATCGTATAGTATACTCGTTAATATGCATAACTGCTAATAGTTTCTCTCTAAAACCTGATTATAGACCCTTCTATTGCATTAATGCATATTTTAGCTATTATATATCCTTATTTGTGCACAAGAAATAAATAAGAGGGGGGAATAGCAATACAACAGATAATTTCTTGCTGTATACTTTGGTCTGTTGTGAACATTTGCACACCAATTCAACAACTTCCTTCCGATCAAATTAACCACTGTTAACCATCTTTTACCCTGTTTCCTGATCATCATCAGTTGTAGACTCTTAAAGAATTGTTCTAGGTAATTTTATTAGGAAACCTCTCCTGCTAATTCCAAAAATCAGGAGCCTGAAACTTTGATCCATTCCTAGCTACAGGAAGATCTAGTTTCAGCCACTGTGTGTTAACTATACCTTGGATGTTAATCTCCACACCACAGGGATTTACAGTCAGCAAAAGACATGGTCCATGCACTTAAAGCTGCTAAAATAGAAAATGAGGATTTTTGTCCTAAATCATTTAAACTCCTTAAATTATACACCAATAACTTGAAATGAGACTGTTTCATACTTCTGTGAATCGATTCTACTTAAAAGTAGGCAGTAGCTTTTCCAACAGCATTTACCAGTACTTTTTGCTTCTAGGACTCAGGGGTCTAAATGGCCAGTGGTTTGAATGTGTTTTCCACATACCAGGCATTGTCCACCCATGTGCAATTTTCACCCTCACAAATGTGCATCCCTGGCAGGGCTCAGGGGTGACTGACTGGATTGGGTGTCACAAGATTTCTTTGGCTCATAAAATGCATCCAGGGACTCGGTGGTGAATGCCGTGTGTAGAAAGGCACTGTGTATTTACTGGTAGGCGTTCAGGTCCTGTGGTAGTTAGAGAACTATACCCAGTCACTCCCTAAAGCATTACTGATCTTTTCTTCTTTAGCATAAATGATGAAAATATATGCTGTGAAAAACAATATGTGTTCTTAAATGATCAGGTGGAATGAATATGTGTGCTCTCAAATAATTAGGAAAAATTACATGTGTTCTCAAAAATTAGGTGAAATTATATGATTCCCTGTGATCGTAGAAATAGCTGAGAAAACCTAAGTAACAGTTAAGCCAGGCCAGATTTTCCATAAACATCTAACTATGCATTATGTCAATTATTTTTTAAAAATTGCATTTGAAGTATACTTTGTATTTCAGTTCACAGCCAGTTATTTCTACACATAATTTATCTAGTATTTTCTAAGTTCTAAAAGCTTAGTAAGAATACAGCATTTTCTTGGTAGTAGTTGCTGTAACACACACTCACAGGAAATTCACTTTTCTCCCAACTCCTAAAGACTTTGAATATTTGGTACTAAAAGCCCATGTGTTTTTGTCTACTTCACTGATACTAGATTCTTCACTGTTGGTATAGCCTGGGATTTGAACTGGTGACAGGTGACAACTTCTGTTACTTGTATCTACTCTGTTTCTACTGCAGCAGAGTTTCACTTGAATTTTGATAGCTCTCTTTTATGTTTTGTTAAAGGATCTTCTTTGATCCCTCTGCAACTCACAGTGATGTGAGATATTCTTTGTCATCATTATAGGTGTCATAAGTGACACTTTTATCATCTGTCTGTTCCTTTGCAAATGGTCATTCCATGGAAACAAGTGTGTTTTCCTTCTGGACCCCCATCCACTAACCTGTGAGGGAATGAGACAACCCTGAACTGCAGCGAATGAGCGTTCAGATTTGCAGTCTACCTCCAGCACCACTCTAGGCTCACTTCCCGGGTCTTTGCTTAACTAGGTAGATAGCCAGGTTCTGGCTATGGTAATCTCATAAACTCCTGAATTTTCTCCCCAGCCTGCTGAAGTGATGCTATCTCAAACTGTCCTTGGCTCCTGAAATTTATCTTTGTGTTCTGAAAACTGTTTTCGCTCTCCTTAGCTCCATGTGTGGCCACTAGAGGGCAGCCTGCACTTGCTCCCCATCCAACCTAGAAGGGGCCTCCTCCAGGGAGGGGTCTTTGATGCCCCGCCTGTTCCTCCAAAGGGAATTGAGGCAATTATCTCTCTTATAAACACCCCTACTGAAAGCCCTCAGGCAAACTCACCCTAGTTCAACAAACAAAGAACAGGAGTCTTGGGGTTGGGGAGGGAGGCTGCAGCAAACTGGGTGGGTCATTGAGACGGGAGAGCCACATCCAGGCAAAGGAAAAATCACACAATTGTACTACCTGAGTGGACTCTGGAAATGGAAGTGGAATGAACTTCACATTCTGGGAACGCCAAAGTGCCTGCTTCAGATAGGTGTCTTACTTTTGCATTGTTAATTAGCACATGATATTTCAGAAACCACTATGAAAAATAAACATTCACAAAAAAGAACCAGAGCAAAGACATTAGCAAAAAGTATAACAGATGAATGAGGTTATCTGGGAACTTTGGGGTATGTGTATTTGCTTTGATAGTTAAAATTATAAATACCTTTCAAAAAACATGAAAAGAAGCAAGTTATAATCCTATAATCAATGAAAAACAAATAATTCATCATTTTGCATAAATTACTTAGACATGACAAGTATAAAGACCATAAGTTGTTCAGAGTACATATTAAGCATTGTGTTACACACTTGAAATAGTACCTTAGTTCATTTAATCTGAACTCTGGAGAAAACAGACTCAGATACACAAAGAATTAGTCCAATTCCATCTAATAAGCGAAAAAGACAGTTTTTAACTCAGATCAAATTCTAATTTTGTTTACTTCCAAGGCATATTTTCCTATCCTTTCCTTTTGGCTTTGGTGGGTGGGGTGAGGAGTGGGATTCTGTGTTTTGGGAAGCACAGAACAAGAGACACCTGAAATTTATTCTTGTTGATGCCCACTCAACCTCAAACGCATGAATGTTTTTCCTCCAAAACTTCACCTGAGATTTAGAAGAGAAGAAAAGATGAATGGCATCCAGGATATCAGCGTGAGGAGATACAGATTTGTGGCAGAGAGTGACACTAAAATGGTGAAACCTTAAAGGCTATTGGATGAAATATGGCAAAAATTATCCTTGAAAGGCGACCTGAAAAGAAAGCCCGATAATGGACTCTGGGTTTGGCTACAGCATGCTCTACACCATGGTGTGTTTGTGAGTGCCTGAAGCCTCATTAAACTAGCCTCGGCTAAGTGGTAGACTTATTGATGGAGGCATGGGATAGCTACAAACAAACAAACAAGAATAAAACAGAGTAGAGCTGCTAAGACACTAAATCTTGGGAAGGTGGGAACCCACAGAATCTCATCTCCTTTTCTCCCTCAAACCCTCAAATTATTTCTGTTTAATTATGAACATTTATTATGACCTTTCAGAATACTTTTCTCTAAGATACTGGATTAGCATAAAATTCAGCTTTCCACCAGCATGTTTGAAAAATAGTGTGGCTTGAAATCCACCTGGCCTGACTTGATTTCCTGACCACCAGAGATTAGTCATGAAAATTTGGGGGTGGGTTTCTTAGCATGGGTTTCCTAGAAAACCAAGCCTAAAACAGAAGTTGTAGAGGGATTACCAACCCAGAAAAGTAAGACTAGAGAAGAAGACAGAAAGCAAATATAAGAAGGTAAATGAGCAAGTGGGCCAAAGCTTCATTAGAAATCATGGCTGCCATCTTGTCATGCTGCATGACTCAAGAAACGCCATGTGGGAACACTGGAATAGTTCCTGGAGGTGGGAGAGAATTCCCTCCCCAGCCTTTCCGTATTCCATGCTCCATTAGTCAGAGTTTGTCCATTGGACATGAACTACACCCACTTTTCTAGATTCTGTTACCTGGCCCCTCACATAGCTGCCGCTAAAACCAGATCAGCCCAAAGTAGCAGCAGCTTGCACTACATGTAACCCTGACTGCAGGGGAGCAGGTCAGCAAAAAGCAACTGGCCAATGTCCTAGTTGCCTGCTGACCACAAGCCTAAATCCCACTGATCTGGCCAGGTGGACAATACAGGGGCTGCTGAGTAGGCCCTGAATAACTGAACCTTAGAGGGAAGAAGGAAGCCCTGGGTAGATGACGTAAGTGAGGTTTGCTTCAGGAGGCATGAGGTTTTAAGCATCGAGCAACAAGGGGCACTATTTACTGCATCAGCGGAGCTAGAAAAAAGGTGGAGTGATGAAGTGATATGGTTTATGCCATGACAGTGCTGACAGAACACCATAAATCTCCAATGAAGATCAAAGCCATCATTCTATGGCCTTCATGATTATGACTGATGCCATAAGGAAATCTTCCTGGAATGCCGGTCAGCCACACTGAGTCAAAGTCTCTGGCCAAGTACGTATGTGCACATGTAAACATTAGGTACTGTACACTGGGGTGCTTAATTATTACACAGTGCTTGACTCAAATGACCATTTCTTTGTTACTTAATACAACTAAGGGTATTAGTCATTTAAAAAAGATCATTTGTGTACACACACAAGGAGAACATAGATGTTGAGATTGTGAGAGAAGCTAGGAGGAAGGAGGATGGGAAATAAGTACAAGAATCAGAGTATACGAGATCTAAAATGTTGTACCTAATGACTTGAACAAATAAAGAGAAGGGGTGGGAAAGAAGAGACAGGAACGGAGGCAGATACACACACAGGGGCAGAGAAAGGACAGAGACAAACAGAGGCTGTGTGAGTAAAAGAACAGGAAGGGAGCAGAGGGAGACAGATGAAAAAAGATCAAGAGAAAAGTGGAGTTAGCCCACTGACCACTGTTCAGATTATCACACGTGTTCTTAGTTGGATTTTGAAAGTTTAAGTATTTATGCGTTGCTAGACTATTAGCAGGCAATTAATGGCACAGCTGGTTTGGTGAATTTGATCGTGCAGTGAATCTTAAGAATGCTCTGCCTTGCATTTTCTTTCTCACTTCAGTTTATGTACTAACAAACCTCTCCAGCCCTCTTTGTTATGATCACAAAGAGCTTTCCTAATTGAATAATGAAGTGGATGGATTTGCTTGGACATTCAAGTAAGGCAGCATCTAAATACTCAAGATGGAAAGAACCACAAGTTGTACCACGTGGTTGCACTGTAGCACTGGGGGATGATGTAAATGAAGTGACTTTGGAAGCAATACGATTAAGTTCTCAAATATGTCTATATATTGATGTCTATATAACATGCACATATTATATTGCATTTCATGGCCATATTTCTATAAATATGTACATACTTATGTAGCAAGTCCTATCGATGTATGTCAGGAGTGTTTCTAATGTCCAATCCAGTGTCTTCATCACCTCACTCCTCTGCTGGGTGAGCACACCCATCTCTGCTCTGATTACATGTTATTTTCTGGTTTGCCTGTTTATTGTCTGTCATCTCTGCTCGAGACTGAGATCTCAGAGGAGCAATGATTTCTCCGTGTTGTTCACTCTTATACCAACACCCAGAACATTGCCTTGCACAGAGTCATTGTTTAATGCCGAAACACCAAACCTGCTTTGTTCCCTGACGGTCTCTCTGAAGGAATTCTCTTCAGTTCACTGTTACCACAAATTTATCTCTAGTTACTTCTTTTTGATTTTATATTTTGCTCAGTCTGATTATATGACAGCATTTCTGTACGAATTACCGATCTTTTTGCTCGCTGTACTACCAAGTTGTCACACACACACTAGTCAATAAAAGTGGTGATAGTCACTGCAGTCCCTTCTCCATTATCAGGGCATTGTCCTGACCGTAAATCATTACTAAGCAGTACTTTTAAATCTTTTCTATTCAATAATAATTGATGTTGCAAACACTGATCCTGAGTGCCAATTCAGAAGCCAAAGTTAATTTTTCCACTGTATTTTGTAGTGACTATTTTTTTCTATTTTGTTATTTTCCCAGTTATTTTAAAGCTCATCCTACCTCTCCGAACAGACCATACATTTCTCCTTGTGTGTCTTAAATAGATATTTAATTATTTAGAATATTAGAGCTTTTGGCAAAATGGTAAAATGGAGGGTGAATGCTTCAATATCTCACATTAACATACCAGGAAAGCAGGACAAAATACATACCTATTTGCCACTGCTGGTGTGATATCCCCAGGTGTGAGGGCCTATGAGGTAACGTTAGATTACATTCACTTTTTACATTGGACATGCCACTGTCTAATGATTAAACACCATTACTCTGGAAAACAATAACTTTTCATTATAATGTTAGAATATGGGATGAAGTTTCAAAAGAGATAGATATTAACATGGCTTATTGTTTTAGCATTCATATCATGTACTTCGTATAACTCTTCATAATGTAACCAATATTTCATCCCACATTATCAGTTAATAACAAGCTGTGCTTAGTCCGGAAGGTGAATATGGTCTGTAGGTGTTATTTCAGTCCTAGAAACTAGAACAAGGCCCGAGACCTCCATTGTTTTTCCTTTCTAAATGTCACATTCACTAAATATCAGACATTTATCATCTGGTGAATTCTTAACACGAAAGACAGCTTGCTGTTGATAATATGGATAAAGCATCCAAACATACATTAACTTAGAAGTTGCTTCTTTTGCTAGATTAACTGAAATTTTTTTCCTATTAAATAAAGCAGAGTATGTTCTGTGTATACTTGGCCAACCTCTAAGGTAAAGAAAAGTACTTATTTTTCTTCCTCTCTGCTATAGTATTGGATATGAAGTTGTGAAAACAATTATTGCATGTGATTAAATTAAAATATTAGCACATTATTCTTGGACTGAGAGTGAGGTAGCCATTCTGCATAAGCTCAAACCCATAGTGTAGTTACATGACAAATACATTAAAAAGGGAAAGCTCGTCAATGTAAACCTGCTTTCTAAACAGCATGCCTGTGCAACTCTGACGTACTGGCTTCAGAAAGACTTTATTTCAAGCATATGCAGAGCACATTATGAAATCAGTGATTTTAAATAATGCAATAAGAGCTGGAGAATATTCACATATGTATTCTAAATAGCTTCCCCTGCCTAAGCCAAAATTTACATCCCATTTGGGAAGTGTTACTAAGATGTTATATGACATGAACTAGAATTTTATTCATAAATGTAAGTCCTATATAATAATCATAGATGTGAAGAAAGTTTGAATCCTGAGGTAGTCTGCAAATTTTATTTTTTATGTTTATCTGTCATTTCAAACCCTTGCTAATCTTCTAAAACATAAGAATTAAAAGAAGGCAGATTGACTGATTGCCTCTCTCTCAAAGCAGATATTGGGTTAGTCTAAGGAGAATAAAAAGGAAATAACTGAATTAGTATTTACAAACTGAATCAAAGTTTTCATCTAGCATCATTTAGACTAAAATCAATACATAAGCTCAAATTAAGACTACTCACAATTATTACTCAGTATACTCAATAATAATAATGACATTTAAAAGACTATCAATGTTAGCAATGATTTGAAAGGAACTAAAACGGTCCACTTTGCAATAAGTAGGCTAATTGCTTCAGTCAGTTTGTAAACCTTTTGGATTACCTACTAAAGGTAAGCATATTCCTATGTCAGGTCGGTTTCATTGCAAAACATGTGTTTCCACAAAAACAATCTGCATAAAAATGCCCATAGCAGTTTTGTTAATAATAGACCCAAATTATATACTATTGAAACATTGATCAACTATAGAATGTACCAATAAATTACAGAATATTTATACAGCAGAATACTACTAACAATTAAAAAGAATGGACTTCTACTACCTGGAATGGCATGTATACATTTCATAAACAAACAGTGCTGAGTAATAGAAGCCACACACCAAAGAATAAATGCCAGATACAGATATCCTGCTTCCACTGAGGATAAAGAAAGAAGTCAGCTCTCGATCTAACAATGAAAGAATTTGGGTATAGTACAAATTACTAACTTTAGTTAAACCTATCAGAGTGCTGGATTTGCAAAGCAGCAGAGTGCCTAAATTCTAAAGCAGGGATAGGCACCTCCAAGGAGAGATGAAACATAAAGTCTTCATTCGGAGGACTCCAAAAGGGATAAATGTAACAACATTCCAGGTGTATCTTATTTAAACTGCTGAAAATCAAGGATGAAGAGAAAAATTTGAAGGCTGCCAGAAAAAAAGACATATTACATATATAAAAACAATGATAAGAATTAAAACAGAGTTTATGTCAAAATTATGCAAGTCAGAAAATTATGCTATGACAACTTAAAGTGCTGAAAGGCAAACAATAGCTGTCAACAAGAATTCTATAACTAGTGAAAATACCATACAAAATGGAGACAAGACAAAGGCATTTGCAGATGAGAAAAATCTGAGAGAATTTGTATGCTCAGATCAATATAAAAATTTTCAAAAGAACTTCTGCAGACAGAAAAAATATATTAGACAAAAACTTGGCTCATATAAGTAAACAAGTCTGGAAATGGTAGAAATGAAGATAAATATAAAAGACCTTTTTTCCTTATTTGTAATCACTCTTTAAAAACATGTATTATTTAGCCCTGGCTGGTGTAGCTCAGTGGATTGAGCACGGGCTGCAAACAAGGCATCGCAGGTTCGATTCCCAGTCAGGGCACATGCCTAGGTTGCAGGCCATGTCCCCTAGCAACCGCACATTGATGTTTTTCTCTCTCTCTTCCTCCCTTCCCTCTCTAAAAATAAATAAAAATAAAATATTTAAAAAAAACATGCATTATTTAAAGCAAAAAGTAATAAGGTATTATGAGGCTTATTATATAGTAATAAAATATATAATAATATCACAGTGAATATCTGAGAGAAATTAAAAGTATACAAGTAGGTGTTCTTAGAGTAGACATGAAGTAATATAGTAATATTTTTAAATAGATTATAATAAATTACAGATATATAGAGCAATTGTTAGAAATTGTGATGAAACTGATGTAACTAATAAATGAACAAAAATACTCAATTATGATAAAAGCAGACTATGATGGAAATAGGGAAAAACAAATAAAATAGAGATAACCAGAATGGTGGCAAATACACATATAATCAGATCAATAATTAAATTAATTATAAATAGCCACCCCAAGTGCAAACAGTCTAAACTACAGAAGCTGTCTAATTCAATTTAAAACCAACTCTAACTATATGCTATCTACATGGAATCTACTTTAGATGTCAAGGTATGACTAGAATAAGAGTAAAAAATAATGTAAAAGATATACCATGCAAACACTAACAAAAATATAGCTAGAATGGGTATATTGTCAAAGTGAACTGGGAAGATCGCCAGGGATTTTACATTTAATGTGAAGCATTTAATTTCATATTTAATGAAGAAAGTGTGGTTTTGGTAAAAGACAGACACATAGACCAATAACTCAGCATGGGGAGACAAAAATAAATCCATACATGTTTGGTTAATTGCTTTCCAACAAATTTCACCCTGCAGAAGTGTTTCAACCCTGTTTATCCTCAAACCCCACACCTCCTCTCAATGTATGGCATCATCATGATTTTATTCATATTATTATGTGATTAATCTGACAATTGTCATGCACAAATAGTTTCATGGGTATGAAATACAATAAGCAGTACATATTTCTAAGGTAAGTTAAATGTGCAGTGAAAGGCCAATGCACTGATATTTGCTCATGGTCAATTTATACTTGCTGAGGGCCAAATAATGTTGGAGACGTGTTAGAAGTGTCTCTAAATTTGTAATTGCTATTATAAACTTTACATTTATAATTCTCTTTTAAGCCTTTAGAATTTACACAGCCATGCTCTCTAAAAATTCCATATGCTCCAAATCTAGCTGTGGAAATTTAAATGGCATTGCGAAGTGAACAACCTTTTTTAAAAGCATCTTAGATTCAATTTAAGGCTAAAATGCAAGGAAACTTTGTGATAATAATCCATCTCATGAATTAGCTATTACTTTGATAAAAATGTGTTTTAATAGAAAATTATATCAGCTGTTTTAATATTTACTTGATTAGAGTTAGAACATCATCCGCAAAAAAAGATACTCCCATTTTAAGGATTCCAATTCGATTATTTTGACCTTTATCTTTTTAGAAGCCTGATTGTGTGTGTATGTGATGTGTTTAGTTTAGACTTAACCTTCACTTACCTTAAAATTTGAATCAATTTATAGCCTATTTTCCAAGGCAGTTTATTTTCTAAAGTGCATATCAGCCAAATACAGAAATATTTTGCTCTTTGGTCCATATTTTAAAATACCAATAAATAATTGCATTTCTATTTATTTGTTTGAGAGTTTAACTTGCTAAGGACTCATACAATCAAAATTGGACTTTTAATTATGTAGGAATGCTTCTATAAATATACTTGTAGGCATTTTGATGTTCTATAACCTATTATAATCAAAACACATTAAATGTCAACATAATTGCTGCTGCATATTTTGTTGGGCTGCCTCAATCAAGGATTCCAAAAATGGCCTATGTCATGAGTAACAGTCAAGCTTTATGTGATCAAAATCAAACTTCAGACACCAAAACCCATCTCCTCTGAGCCAAGCCCAACTGATGTTTCATGTGTTTTGGCTTTTTTTGCTTCAAATCTTTAATAATGCATAATTTTCTATTTGGCATGGCTCTGTGTGCTGTTGAAGCCCTCGATGAACCTTAAAAATAATTGTGCTTACATGGTGGCTTTGGGTTGCTAACGTATTTCCACATGTAGGCAGCATCCTCCTGAATGTCACTGGATTTAATCAAAGTCTACATGCTCCACATAAATATTCATGATATGGAATCAGTGGTTAGTATGATATTCTCTTATATGCAGAGCTGTTGTTGAACTCATGCCTTAGTATTCTTACCATATAGTGAGCCACGTCAAATTCTTCATAGTGTCTACATTTTAAGAACTCATTTCCATCCCTTCAATTGCCACAGTTCTATCAAAACCACTCAGATCACATGGAAAACTGCAATAAGAAGGGAGAAACAATGGCGGGAATTAAAAAAAAACTGATTGCTGACTTTTTTCATGGTCCTTAAGATACCCCTGAATAATGAATTATAAGCTTGGAAAAATTGTTTTAGTTCTTTCCAGGGTTTAAATATCCCAGAGGAACAGTATCACTGTTGTGACGGACCATAGTATACTTACTGAATTATTAGCCTGAAAATTCTGACTTGCCCCCCAGTGTGAGAATTTCGGGTGGACCAGTAGTGACTTTCTCTGATCTGATGCCTGATTCCAGACCTTCAAGTCCTCATCTTCAGTCACCCCCCAGAAGGATAATCTCTTTAATACATATCTTTTCTCTGTAATGTTTACAGTCATCTTGCTTTCCCAACTGAACTCTGACTGATAAATTAGTACTTAGAAATCAGATGCTGTCATATCATAAACATTGTTTCAAAAGCCTAACTAGTCATCTAGTACATTTCACATGTATTCATACATGCATATTTTATAGTGTACTTGGAAACATCCTTTTTTCAAAAAAAATTACAAATTCCATGATAGAGGGACCCCTGACTGCATCTGTTTTTGGCAATAGTATGCACTCGTGTACGTTGAAAAAGGGGGAGAGAGAGTGAGAAGTGGGTTATGCATTTTTCTTTAATAAATTGCAATGTTTGCACTGTGATCCTAAGTCTAGTAGTTCTGTAAATTTCTATAATGGTACCTTTATTTTCTCAACTGGAGATAATGCCCAGCTGCTCACACTAGCTGAGAACTGACCCAGTTAAATTCTGTATTCAGTAATAACACTTAGCACTGTGATTATTATATCTTATGATCCATATACACTCATTAAATTTCAGTTTATATGATAATCTTGGTGTTACTGGGAGATGCTTCAGTCAATTTAACTTTTCTCTCCATTTTTAGAAAGATACTAGCACCGAGCTGTATTCTGATTATTCACAGTGATTAAAAATACAATTAATTTTGACAGAGTGACAGTCCCCCAACCATGACACATTTCCCAAAATGCCAGGGGCCTTTGGTTGAGTTTATAATCTGGCAGAAAAAGCAAGAACTGAAGACGAGCCTGCAGCATACACCCTTTTGTGTGCCTCAGATGATACACCCTTTGGTGCAGTATCATCTGGGGCCCATAGGCCAAACACAGTTCACATGTGTGATGTCTGCATTTGTTTAAGCCAAGTGACCTACTAGTTTGTCACATAGACTTTTGCTTAAAGTGACTATGGGATAAAACAAATAATTTTTTAATTAAGCAAAAATAAATATTTATATTAAGAATGATTATGTTGCAATTCCACTATACCACCATGGCTAACGCAGTCATTTAGTACTGCCTTTAGGGTCCAGCCTGCCACTTGTAGGAGCTGGGGGCATGGCCTCAAGAGTTGGTGGTGCACATCTCTTCCCAACTCTGATTTCTGATACTCCATGTCGGCAGCTTAAAACTGGCATTTTGTGGGGATATTTGTACCACAGACATTGCCAAATGCTCCAAGTCAAGGTCCTCTCATCTGTGGAGAGCCCATTGTTAAATATTCACCACCATCTCCTACGACTAAGTGAATTCAATTTTTTTTTACTTCACTCTGTGTACCTAGATTATATATATTTTTCTTTTTTTATTGAGTTTATACATCTTTTCCTATGTTCTTTTTGATTTCCTGACTTTCCAAGTTTATTTTTTATTATTTCAATTCTATTTCAACAACTTTCTTTAGCTATTCATTTCAGTTATGTGAACTGGTGACAAATATCCTTAATTTTCATTTATCTGGAATATCTTCATTTCTTCTTCATTCTTAAAGACTGTCTTTTCTAGACATAGAATTCTGGATTTACAGTTCTTTTTTTTTTTTTAGCCCTTGCAAAATATCAAGTCAATTCCTTCTGATCTGCATGGTTTCTGATGAAATACCTGATAGCATTTGAATTGTTTTTTCCTCTCTTAGTAAATTACTGTTCCTCTCTTACTGCTTTCACGAATTTTCCTTTGTCATTAGTTTCCAGGAGTGTAATTGTGTTAAACCACAATGTGATTTTCATTGGATTTATTCTGTTTAAGTTTGATCAGCTTCTCAAACTTGTATGTTTATATCTGTTGGCAAATTTAGGATATTTTCAGTCCCACCCTTTTCTTCCTCTCCTTCCATGATGCAGATGTTAGCTATTTTTGGATAATCCCATGGGTCACTGGGGTGCTGTTTATTCTTTTCTGAAGTCTGTTTCCTCTGTGCTGTTCAGGTTGAGTAATTTCTGATGTTCTGTCTTCAAGTTCACCGATTTTCTTCTCCATCCTCCTCATTCTGCTGCTGAGCTCATTCCTTGACATTTTCACTGATCACTATATTACTCAGTTCTAAAATGGCCACCTACTTTTTCTTTCTATCTCTTATTTTGTTTCTGAGACTTTATTTTTTGGCTAAGACTTTCCACTTTTTTAAGTTAGTTTAAACATGCTCATAAAAGCAGTTTTTTATGACAGTTGTTTTTTAAGTCAATATCAGATGATTCAGATCTGTGTTATCTCAGTGTTGACATCTGTTGATTCTATTTTCTCACTGAAATAAAGGCTTTTCTGCTGTGTGGTTTGATGAGTAGTTTTTTATTGTATTCTGGACGTTTGTCCACTGATGTGATTGTGACTAAGAGGAGGAGGAATGGGTCATTATTGTTCCACATGTGGCTTTCACTGACATAGTAAGGGACAGGCTCGTTACACTGTGTGGTTGTGAAAGTCATGAATCCCCTTTGACACCTTTGATTGGGAGAAGGAGGGACACTTTGTTGGGTGGAGTAAAGCTTAGGTACCCACATGTTCTCCAATAACAGCAGAGGGGAGAGGCTCATTGGCTCATTACCATCCAGCAGGAATAAAAGTCCCGGGTTTCCAGTTCCATTTAGCCATCTCTGTCACCAGTTCACCGGAGGTAGGCAGTTAGGAGTTTCTGGTCACAGCCAGGCAAGCATGGAAGTCTAGGTTCCTACTCAGCCTTTGCTGCTGGGGTAGGAATGGCACTAGAATATTTTTCTGTTGTATTTGCTGGGGTTGGAGTGGCCATTGTCTAAAAGCTTTGTGCCTTCCTTGGCTGTCGTTTTCCTAGTAGTTGAGCTAGAGAGGGTTTGCTCTTCATCTGCTTTCTGGTGTTTGCCAGTTGGCATAAATAAGGCCAAAAAAGGCAACTCAGGAAAGTCACTGCTGTGTCATTCCTTGGTTTCCAAGTCCCTAACAGCATGCCTCCTCTCCCCATTTCAGAATCCTCTTATATTTGCTCTACATATAATTTCCACAATTTTTAGCTGTACTTATTAGAGAAATAGGGAAAAGTGAGTTTAACTTAATGTGTCTGGAACGGTTATCATCCCACATTTAATACTCTAGATATTGCCAAATCCATGTCATTTGCAGGCCACTGTGTATTTGTGTGTGTGTGTAAAGATGTTCTTAACGTTTAAGCCTGATATATAGACACAGAAAAAAAAGGTGGGAAACTGTCTATGATACAATCCCAAATATGGAGTTACCAAAATGTTTCATTATATGACAATGTTACTTGGATAAAAGTACATAATTTCCTAATTTATTCTTTTAGAATTTCAACCTTCAATTAGGTGTTCAGATTGTGTATCTTAAAAATTGTGAGCCCTGGTTGGGTGGCTCGGGTGGAGCCTCATCCTTACACCAAAGGAAAATGTTGCAGGTTCGATTCCCAGTCAGGGCACATACATAGGTTGTGGGTTTGGTCGCCCGTTGGGGCATGTGTGGGAAGCACCCCATTGGAGTTTCTCTCTGTCTCTCAAATCAATAACATGTCCTTGGATAAGGATTAAAAATTGTTAATTATTACTTATCTCTGAAAATAATATTATTTTGCATTTGTGAGTTTTATAGAGGCTACATTTGTTTCTGCTCTGATTTTGTATTCTGTATATGGTATTTATTATATATTTTTGTTCAAGAAATGGCATTTGGTTTGGGAAGATATAAAAATCTCAGGAAAAAATCAGGTAAAGAGTTATAAAAATCTAATTTACAATGGTACTACCATAATGATTCTGCCATTAAAATGAGATAGAAGGAATAAATGCCAAGAGGAATATTTGAAAGGTTGAAACAGGGTTTTCTAAAAGTTGATGATGACTTTTAAGTGGCCTAGCCCAACACCTTGGTTTTAGAAACAGGGAATCTACCACTGGTTGTGGTTCTCCTGCTCTTTGTCTTCTTAGTAAATTTTCTTTTTCAGATTGTTGGGCTTTGCTAGTTTAATTCATGATTTCTCCTTTGCCCTGACAAAGCCTATACCACACAACAAGAAATAGTGACATGGAACTGGATTAAGAAGAACTAATTAGGTCCAAAACTAACTACTTGGGAAAAATAAGATTTTTCATATGCCTTCAACCACCTGTTTCCAGGGAAGAGTGGCAACAGAAAGACAAGTGAGAGGTTTGACCTGGAAGTCCAGGTGGTGCTGGCCTGGATAAGGGCGATGCACATGCGGTGGAAAGAGGGGATGGGTTTGAGGTGTGACCTTGAGCTCGAAGGGACAGAGCTGCTGACAGGACCTGATGAAAGGGCTCTCCTAGCAGCCGGCATAAGCATTGGTCCCACTTACTGAGACAGGCAGACTGTGTGGGGGATAGGTTTGGAAAGGGAAAGAGTTCAATTTTAGCCATAATAATTTCAGAAGTATTTGTGGTACAAAAATGGAAAGGTCACTTCAGTAGTTGCATATATTGCCCTGGAGCACAGACGGGTGGCTTTATCTAGATCTTCTGTTTGAGTGTCATAATTTTAAATATATTATCCAAAGATAGGAGGATAAATATGGATAATCAGGAGAGAAAATGTATGGATTGTTTCCTAATTGCTAAATATTAATACTATTAAAATATTAATACTGTTAATGAATGTCACAGTAATTAGGTTATTTTAATATATATATCAATGTTACAATAGCAATTAATACTGAAAATTTTTATGTTTATAAAATTATGGTGTTAACATTATCAATGTTGAATGATATTGATATTAATGTTTAACATTAAAAGCACAGTTTTTATATAGCTTTGTGGAAATTCAAGGCTCTAAGGATAAAGAGAAAATTCTTAATTGGATCCGCAGGGTAGAAGATATAGGTCAACAAAAAGCCTAAGGAGACAATAACCTCTAATGAACATCTATTCCAAAGGAATATGTAGAAACTACAATAAAATGAAAATTGTATCCAATAAAGAGGAAAACTCTAGAGCTTGGTAGCCTCAGGTATATACAAATTTCAGAGTAGAAAAACATTACGTTTTTATTGACTAGTTATATTTTTGTTATCCATCTAAAAATAATAGCCAATGCATTCCCTTATTTCATAGTTCTCAATTGTTTAGCAGAAAAAAAATAGAAATTAAAGGATAAATCAACATGTACAAAACTGGAGTGGAGGATTTCAACTCCATCTCTGCGATTAAGTACTATATTGAGACATGAAATTAACAATATTTGATTATTTTCATCTACGAAAGAATAGCAAATTGACATTTAGACTAATAGATTCAAAACAAACATTCTAAAGAGCTTGAAGAACACATTTAAAATTTGTTCATTATGTTTAAAAGCAAAAAAGACAAAAATCTCTGCTCTCAGTAAGCTTAGATTCTAGAGCAATAAGAGATGATAAGCTTGATTTAGTGGATATTAAAACAGATTAGCAAGAGCAAAAATAGAACTTCCTGGATTCTCAGTGGTTCTTCAGAAGCTCTGGCCTCCAGAAATGTATATGACGTAAAGATAGGACATATTTCATTTTATTTACCCCAGAATACTATACTTATCACACATCATTAGGATTAAATGGGTAGTAGCCATTCATCTAGTTTATTGCTTTTATCTGAAGGGATAGTAAAACTTCTCTTATCTCCCTGAGAAAGCCTCATGGTTCCCACTCACATTCAGCCTTTAGGCTGAACCCTAGAGTGCCAGAGAGACTGAAACATTATCTTTCTAGATATTTACAGGGAAACATCTCTAGGTAGGAAAAAGTGAGATACAGAGACTATCTAGCTCCTGGATAAATTTTATTTAACTAAATGATTATAATTTAAGATTCAGTCCCTTACATTTCCAAAGAAACGCTTTCAGAAAGAAAGAGGAACAGCTGCTTCCTCTCTTGTTATGAACAACGAATAGTAATTTTTCTTTATCCTTCTCCTGTGGGGTATCCAAGAAGCAGTAAAACAGTTGCCTTGGCACTTACCACGGTGTCCTAAAAGTAAGTAGTAGGGCCAGTGGAGGGTCAACATGCTTACTATTTACAATCAGGTGTTTAATAAGCAATCTGTTTTTGACCCAGAATACCTCATCTGATTATTGAAAGCCCAGCAGATAACTCTTTATCCAACAAAATATATGTGTGAGTATATCATTTAAATATCTCAGAGCCATTAAAATATATAAATCAACCAATTTTTAAAACAGGTATTATACAGTTGTTTTTCCCTCTGGAGTACAAAATAGTGTCAATAGGAGACTGGTTGAATAAATTATGAAATAGCACAATGGGGTATGAACTGTATTTTTAAGAAAATTGTTATATTTCTGAACATTTTATTCTATAGAATTTTGATAGATAATATTATAGAGAATTTTTATAGACACAAAAGTATAAAGTATCTTCCTGTACTTATTTTCTAGCTCCCAAATCGTTAACTTTTGGCTAATCTCACCCCACCCATCGCCAATTTACTATTCATCACCAATTAAGGATAACAGTAGCAACTGCCTCTGAGAACTGCTATTCAGTCTAAGACTTGAGGTTGCCGTGGCTGGTGCTGTACCCACCCCAAAGAGAGAGTTCCAGATTCTAACTTGCCCCTCTTGCCCTGGCACTTGCAGAGCTGAGCCACGCTGCACCAGAAGCCATTATCTGCAAGGAACCCTAAGACACATTCCTTCCGATGAGAAGCTATTCTTTTCTAGATCCATCAGTAAGAAGTAAGGAGAACTGACAATTATTTTCATTTCAGTCATCTCCTTTTTATCTGTATAACCAGTGCAAGATTTTTCTTCTACTTTTTTTAGGTGCCTGGTATTAAAAAATTCTTAATCTAGTTGATATATGACAGTGAGCTAGAGAATTTGAAAAAGACTATAAATTATTGAGACTTGCCCACAAAAGTCATTCTGCAGTAGTGCAAGGTCATTAGATGCATTCAAGACACCATTAACCTAAGAGGCCCCCAAATGATAAAAATCTCCTTTTTTATTTTGGAATAAATCCTCATAGTATAATAATTTTACTCTCAACTTTAAAACCTGGGTGGCTTATAAAAGGCATAAAACTGGTAATAATATTATTTGTGATTTTCATATACATGATAAAGTTATCTTGTGTTTTTATTTACCATTAAATAAAGTGTGTAAAGAAGGCCATAAAATGATTCTTTTAGCCACAAGTTATATTATTTGTTTACCTTATTCTTGACTAAATATATTTACTTATACTAATCATATATATATAAGGGTGGTTGGTTCCATTTAGGTTGGCACTTAAAATTCATGATAGAATAAACTACATTATATTATTCAAGTCACAAAATAATGTAGGCCTAAAATACTATTACTTACAATAATCAATAACTAAGAAATTGGCTCAAATTTTTTGAAAGAAAACAAATAAATGTCAAGCACAGCAACAAAGGAATGAGGTAAATAATCGTTTAAATCAAATCTATGACCTGGCTTTTGCAGCAGATTAAGTTTGTCACAATTTTAAATTAATGGTAATTTATTATTGTGAAAAACAAAGCTGCATTATAGAAACCACTAATAAGTTTTCTAATGCTCAGAACATCAATCTCAAGAATTAAAATCCCAAGTCACAAGAACCAACACATTCATTTAAGTGAATTTGTCTGCATGCTTCATGAACTTTCTAACCAAACACAATCAATTCGGCAAAGTAGTCAAATTGAGGTACTTTCAGTATTAAAAATGGGTTGATCATAATAACTAATAGTTCTCCATGATAAAAAATTAAATGAGCCTTTACCTGTAATGACTGTAAAGTTAATAATAATCTATAAGCCAACATCTTTTTAGAGAAAACATTTGATTTACCTATAAGTGATGGCTGTTAAATCCTTACATCTCCCTCCCATACCAAGACAAACATATGGGGCTAATGGCTCTGGAAACCTCGGATGCTGTATGTATAGATCTTCCTATGTTTTCTCCTTCAAGGTTGTCATGCTTTTTCATTTTTCCTGGTCTCATCTTTTTTAAGGTTGGGGTAGGCATAAAAGACAAGGACACAGGGATTAGAAATAGCCCTGCATGTCACTGGCTTAGAGATGGCTCAGGGGGGCAATTAATGATCCTGCTGTTTCCTCCCATTGCTCACCTTCGTCAGCCTTTTTCAGATGACATTTTGAATATACTGTTACTATGCAAAGGTTTGTGAAAGAAGGGAATACAAAATTAAATTCGATATTAACTTTGTGATAAGGAAGTAATTAGAAATTATGATTCTGAGCTTCAGTCTTAAGTCAACCTGTTTATTTAACAAATCTGAAATCAATTGATTGGCTAGTCCTCTTATTTAAAAAAATAACACAGCAATTTAAATAAAAAATGAATCTTGCTATTCCGTATTTGTCCCCTGACCACTACCAAAATTACAAATTCCTGTAGGAGAATGACAGGTGGCTGGCTATGTGACAGACTGGTCTACAATGTCACCATTACAGAAAATTGTCAATTTTTTGAGATACTTACCCATGACTGGCAAGCTCTGGAAATAATGTGATTAAAGTAATAGAATGAAACGGTTGTGCTCTTAAAGCAATAGGTGGCTTTGCCTAGTGCGGATGAATTTACTGCTAAGGAATACATTGGCCATGCACAAAAGCAGCAGTGGCTTGCTTCCTCAGTGTGGTTAAACTATGCTCTGAATCAATGGTGCTCAAAATTGGTCCAAAGTCCCATCAAATACAGTGGCAATAAGGAGATGTATTTTACCCAGCTTGAAATTTGCAAGCTGAAGTTAAAAGGCTGCTTTTCAAAAGAGGATTATCTTAAGAACTTTGTTTCCTAGTAAATATTTAAAGTATAGTTGATGTTTTTCATGTTTTACGAAGTGCCATAAGAGTAAATTGTTTGCCACTCCATTAATAGTACCTAAATTGAGCACTATTTATTTGTTACTTCAAAAATATATATGTAACAAATGCTTAGCAAGCACTAGGCAATTTTCTGCTCACTGTGAACAAGGAGGCCCAAGAGACTTAGGTTTTTTTTTGGGGGGGGGGATAGACAATACACAAATCATTAATAAAAAGATGGTATAATTTAGTTGGAATAAAGCGCTGCATGAAAACAAAACAGACAAACAATTAAGAGTGACATAGGTACAAAAAGACTTTCTGAGGAAGAGAAATTTGTGTAGAGACCTAAGGGAAAAGGGGACAGATATTAGGATGGAGAATGTACCTTGGCTGCAAGTACAAAGTCCCGTTGTGGAATGAGCTTGACGTGTTCAAGGACAATGTGATGCCGCAGGACGTGTGGGGACAGAGGTTAGAAAATGAAATTGAGGGGAGAGAGCTAGGAATAGCTAGCTCTGTGGGGCCCTACAGCCCATCACAGTCTAGTGAAGGGTTTCAACCAATGCACTAAAAAATACTTGACCTTTAAAAGAATGGCCAAGAAGGGAAACTACCAGGATTTATTTTTTTCCAGCAAGTTAGAAAAGAGATAAAAGTTTTGAGGAATAAATGGGCAGCAGTGAAGGTGGGAAGTGTTTGATTAAGATTTATTTTGAATGTAGTTGCACTAGGTTTCATCAATGTGCAGTGTGCAGTAGGTGAGTCAAAGAAGACACTGGGATGTGAGGCCTTGGTATTTGGTGATGAGGGAGCCTCAACAGGGGCAGTTCTGAGATGGGGGAGTGCATCCTACAAAGGATGGAGAGTGGCTTTATAAACAAAGAAAGATACAGACAGTGATATTCCTGAGTTTCACAAAGCAGTGCCTAAGATGTTTCAAGTGATCCACATACTATGTTCTGACAAGGTAGTTAAGTAAGAAATTAAATAAAAGTAACAAAAGAAGTCACATTTTGAATTATCAAAATGCATTTATAACAATCTCATGATAAAATCTCAAGTAGATTTTTCTGCAGATGTAAACTCTAACTTTGAAAGTAAAATATCAAAACTCGAGGTATCAACTAAAGCAGCATTTGGGAACATGCCGTGTTAGCTGGGTCCTCGACTCACTGGGCTGACAGCGTTGTAAGTTACTCAAAGGTCTAATCGCTATGTCACTGTGCTGTACACCTGAAACTAATACAATGTTGGATGTCAACTGTTGTTGAAAACTAAATTATTTTTAAAAGTAAATATATAAAGTAGCATTTGAGAGGCCAAACTTAGCTCCATGCCAGTGCACAAACATCATCCTTGACTCCTCTTTTGCTTATTACACATTGGCAAATGCTTTTATTTTTAAAAAATGGTGGGAAAAGTTAAATCAATGAACTAAACAACCAAATTAAGAGATGATTTTGCTTCTTAATTTATACCAGTAGTCGGCGCTACATATTTGGAAGGGGTACAAATTTAAGTGTGTGAAATGATGTCTCAGTATTTTATGTTGCATTCTTCTGATGATATCTGAACCTCCTTCAGGGTGTTAATTGGCTTGGTGTGTACCTTCCAGGAGCTTTGGCCATTCTTCTCCTACACTGTCTTTTTCTCCTGGATTCCTAAAAGTTCTTCATAGGTTCTGGAAACTAATACTTTGTCAGTTGTGTGTTCTTCCAGATAACCAGTTCCCCTGTCTGTGGCTCTTCTCCTTATTTCATTATGTTGTTTTCTAGCATACAAGCATTTCTTAACATTTAATTTAGTAACACTAACTAACTATTTCCCCACTTTTAAAATGACTTAAGAAGCCTCATCTTTTGTTAAATAATACATTATTTCCCCATGTTTTCTTCTAAAAGTTTTAGAATTTTGCTTTTCATTTTTAGTTCCTTTATATACCCAGAACTTTTTGGTTCATTATGAGAGGCAAGGTGACAATATTTATTATTTTGTAAAGGTCACCATATGCCATTTTGTGTTTATTGAATAGTCTCTTGCCACTACATCTGTAAGGTCATTTCATAATATGCAAATCACTCTACCCTATGATGAATACTTAGGCTTTGTTTCTATGATCAATAACCTACTGTTTAAAATGCTTTACAGTTATCACTAGATGTTAGTAGCATTTGAACTCCACACAAAAAGTGTCTCCAGATGTTGTGACCTGTGCCCTTTTGGGGGAAAAAGTCACCCCTGGCTAAAACCAGTGTTTTAGACCAGTGAATTTAAAATTATAACAGTAAGTTGAAATGTGGTTAAGAAATTCCTGTGAAGGTCATTTTTATATATCAACTTGGCATGTTCATGAATGGCCAGGAAAACACAGCAGGTACTGACTTTGGAGTTACAAATAACTATTAATGAGTTGGAAAATTTGCAAATGTGGAATCTATAAGTAAAAATGAGAACTGACTGTATATCCTACTTATTCTGTTTCTATGGTGGATATAATTTTCAAAATTATGCATAAGAAACAATATCTTTGTGAGATGAGGGAAAGAAAAACTTTTCCAATATAAATATAATTCTAAAATGCAGAAACGAGGAGCTTAACATTGAAAATAAGAGTATAGATGCTGACATTTCTGTTTTTAAGTGATCTTAGTTTTGGCAGTGATTTATCTAGATTGTTGAACATTTGTTTCCCTTCTCTATTATTTTTCTCCCTTACAAAACTGAATTAATCATGAGGACCAATTAAAACCATAGATTTGCTCAAAGTCATTATACAAGCCAGCCAATGTGAACAAAAGTGCAAATGAGTTTATGCAATTTATGGATCTTCCCTGACTACCTACTAATTTCCTCATGCTCCCCTACCTTATAAAAGATGGTCTAACTAAAGCGAATAATACCAGTATCTACGTAAGTAATTGCATTGATACCATTAACATCAATTATTGAACTATTGTCACATAGCTTTTGGAGAGCATATTAGAATAGAAAGACTTAAAATATTACAAATTATTGAAATTTTAATCCTGGTTTTGTAATTTATTATTTGTGACCTTGGAAAAAATACTGAATTTCTCTGAGCCTTAGTGTCCTGATCTGTACATAACCTAAATTGTAATTGCTCATTCCCAGGGAACTTTAATGCCAGAAGTTAGCTTTTCTCAACCAGTCATTTCAGCCCCTTCTAATTAGCTCCCTAAGCTTCTGATTAACATGCTCAGTAGAAGGCTTGAGTATTCTCTCAATCTAGCCCCTTCTGCTGCTATGTTGCATCAGCTGCCCAAAATAACATCACTGGGCTATGTATCAACCTCCTGCATACCCAATCATGACTGGTTCCACCTTCCTGAACTTGAGGACAGGAAATAGTTTCTCCTCATCTGCTTTCCCTTTCATCCTCCACAACACTGCAAGGACCATAGACAACTATTTTTACTTCTTAGGATTGGACCAAAGTGAAAGGTATGACAACACTGTAATAATTTCCAAATAGTGCACTGGTCTACCCATACCAGGACTCTTACTGAAGCTGTCCCCTCCAATTCTCCTGCCCACCTCCCAAAACACCGGTTATAGCTCACAACACACAGCTCACAGCAGGACCTGGGAGAAAGGATGGAACTTGTTCTCACATTTGTATAACATGTATCTCCATTTACTGTTTCAGGATTAAACTTTTCTAGGTTGATGGGCTTTGGCAATAATCCTTCTCTATAAAAGAACCCCTCAACTCTTTTTCTCTCTCTCTCTCACAGGTTTTGGCGGCCATAAACATGCAGCCATATGGTCAAGTGTCGTATATCTACTTCCCAAAGTCTGAAGATTTCCATCTTAAGGAATGTTTTTAATGTGGGAATGAGTAGATTGGGCTACAGTGGTTAGTCCCGTTCTATCACCCTTCTCATTTAGCATTACAGTATATGTCAGTATCACCAAGGAATGTAGTAATAAATGTAAAATGAGCTTAAAAGTAGCTACTCAGGAGTGTGTTCTGTGGTAATATGTGGAAAATACTAAGTATTCAGTTCTCAATTGATGGTACCTAATGATAATGAAAAATAGTGAAAGTAGTTAATGAACTTACATATCTGCCATCAAATGTGAAAAATCCTGTTTATCTTACCATCTCCTACATATAAAATTTAAGATTTATTCTAATTGTGAAATCAATGGCTTTGTCCCCTTTTAAAAGAATTTTTAGCTCATAGGAAAATCATTTTGCTTGTAGGCAGTGTCTTAATTGTGAATTAATTTCTTCACTCAGTCTTTAATCCAGTTTATCCTAAGGGCAAAGCTCTTACTGGAGAGGAATTTCTGTTATTTTTTTTTTTTTCTTATCAGAATTAAACAGTTACATACATGGAGTGAAGTAGTAACTGAAAAGAAAAAAAAAAGCTCTGGAATAAAATTGTGCCTTACTCTTAAATAAGTCTATATACAAGTTCCCCACTTCATCCCTGAAAAGGGGTCTGTTGGGGACCGCCCTACCTGGTCTCAGGAAGCTGTAACCCCCCGTGACTTAGCCTGAGTGAGAGACCTCCGGACCAGGAGCCACTAAGGAGACAAAACTTATTTCCCTGGCATGAACACTGCCTGTTCAAATGCCTGGCTCCCTTTTGCATGATCGGCAGTCAATGATGGGTAACAATTCTCTAGGAAAAAGATTGAACCTAAGACAGGCATTGATCATGTGAAGGCCTCTGGGATGAGACTCACAGGGCTGTGGAAATGAAGGGGTGATTGACATCAACCCCTATGTCAAAGCCTGAGTCTTTGTTCTTAGATGTGAGAAATCCAAATCTCCTGAATGCCTTTGTCTCCTGACTGCCAGGTTCAAGCCTACCATGACAGCAAATAGCTAAAGGGTATAACCCAGACCAGAGATGGCAGACCCCTGGGTCAGTCAGGCCTGGGACATAGAATATGCAAGATCCTGTGAGATCTGCTTGCTGGAGGATGTTATTAACTTGGAATTTAAAGGCACAGACAGGAAACCTTTGGAACCCGTAGTCCTTCCATATGCTAAAACTCCAATTTCTGCCCAGAATCACGGCAGGAGTTCTGTTAGCATCTTTGTAAGTCACCTGTCACCTTTGATCCTTTCTGCTAGACTGTGAATCCACAAACTGAGTCTGCTTTCTTAATAAAAACCTACTTGGGTAGGGAGACTGGGTGCTTTCCACTAGAGAAAGTGGCCATACTGTCTATTGCCCCATAGGACCTGGTTTGTCTCTGTGTATGATTTTTCTTGTGTTTCAATGAGCATCCGCAGCAGGGATGGATACTGCTGGATGATATCCTCCAATGGTGGTCCTGATAAGAAAGAGATCTTTTGCTATTATCAGTTCCCATTTAAACAGTTGAGTGAGATTACGAGAGAGTGGATGTGGGTGGGGAGGGCTGGAGATGACACAAGGTGAGTCAGGCTGTTCTAACCTTGACCTGAGAAACAGAATTAAGAGAGATCTTGGCTAACACATATGAATTGTGCCAAGTGTCACTGGGATCAGGGCGCCTTCTACTCTTATAACTTCCTAGTCATTAATCCCTTCAAGCTCCATTCTGTGGTCAAATGGTTCTCAACAACTACAGTTTACACATCAATACAGGTTATACAGTAAACATTCTCCAGAATTAGACTCAGCATGCGTGGGTTATAATATACAATGTATAGCAATCACAACAAGACTCTTATTTGTCTTGGATCTAGTGTATTCCCAAAGATCCCTTGATTTGATTTTGCAAGGAATCTGATGGAGTGTCAAACCCTCCTCAGACATCTCTGAAGCCAGGACAAAATGTTACTATTAAGATGCTAACATTTTTCTTACAATGTTATACTTAATTGCTCTGCATGTATCCAATAAGCTAAAATATTGTGGTCTGCCTCTCTAAAATTAAGTATACAGTGTTTCAGATTTAATACCTAATAAATCATATAGGATTGATTTAATTAAGGTTATCTCCAAATTAAAAATACTATATGGTAAAAATATTAATTTGACAAAATTTCAATTGGATCAAAATTTTATATTTAAGATAACTAGAAATTAATCAGAGAGTTGCAAATTTTTAAATTACTTTAAATTAAGTGAAAAATTTCAAAGGTACAATAATCAATCCCACATGAGGAAATGAAGGTAAACCGAATCATACATGCTGTGTAGAGGAAACAAAGATGTCTTTCTATGAATATTTATTAGTAGTTTTCAATTCTTGTTAAAAATTAGTACTTTGTAGGCTAAACTGAATTTGGAGTTCTAAAAAAAAATAAAATCCTGATTTACTATGAGAAAAAAAATGAAAAAGAATTTTCCTATTCTTCTTATTCTTCAAGTTTTAAAGAGTGAAAGATAGTTGTCTAGTATTATAACTCTAGAACAGTGTCATATAATAAAAACCAAAGCACTAATATTTCAATGTCAAATTACTGCTTTAACTGATTTACTGTGGTTATATAAAAGAATGCCTTCAGAGAAGACACTCTGGAAACGTCACACCCTTTCTTCTCCTCAATTCTTTCCTTATTTGTAAAGGTAATAGTCTTATACATGAAAAATGCAGCAACAGAGAGAGCAAAAGCTGCTAACAATGAGTTTATCATGTGAGAGCAGGGCCTCAGCTGATGAGAGTGGTGAGAAGAACTTTTTGAGAAGATAAAGGAAAGACATGGAATATGGTGGCCTGTAGGAGACCACAAGTTCACCCGGACTAAGGACGCATGTACTCACACACAGGCTTTCTCATAAAAACTGCAGTATTTCTTTGGTTTAAAATTGACTGAAGGGACTCAAAAACTGTGAGGAGGTCAAACACATTTGCATTTATTTCAACCTGTCTTTGTTTTTCAAAAAAGCATTTCCTGCTTATATAGTATAAGCAGGGTGTTCTCTAGGTGTCTGGAAAGATAATGCTACATAAGGAATATATATATATATATATCCACACACACATAGTTTGTATATAAAATAAAAACCACATTTTAAATATGTTGGTGTTTACACAGATGTACTTGGTCACTTAGGACAAGTTTGAACATAGGGAATAATGCCAGTGTCAGTTTGAAGCAGTAACATTGGCCTCAATAGAACTGGGTTATAAATATAAAAAGTGAGCTAACACAATGCAATATGCATCTGTGACATTGACATCGATGTAACCTGGCAGCTAAGAAGAGTGGACTGGAATGCACATGCGTGAACCATGATGACTTCACTGTACTAGTCAGTGAGGGCGGTAGATGCTGTTGAGGGAGCATGTGTACTGTGTGGCTGTCACATTCAAAATGACTGAGTGAGTAGAGCAATGAATATGCATCACATTTTGGGTTAAGCTTGAACATTCCTCTGTGGAAACTATTTGGATTATTCACAGGGCCACAGCTATTGGCAACTGGTGATTGGCAACTTCATCCCAATAATGCACCTGTTCGTGCATCACAGTTTGTGTAGAATTTTTGGCAAAACATCAAATCACCCAGATAACTCAGCCTCCTGACAGCCCAGATTTGGTGCCCTGTGACCTCTGGCTTTTCCCCAAAGTAAATCACCTTTGAAAGTGAAGAGATTTCAGACTGTTGATGAGATTCAGGAAAATACAACAGGGCAACTGATGGCGATTGGGGGAACTGTGTGGGACCCCAAGGTGCCTAATTTGAAGGGGACTGAGGCATCATTGTCCTATATACAATGTCTCTTGTATCTTTCATCTTCTTCAATAAATGCCTCTATTCTTCATGTTACATAGCTGGATACTTTCTGGACATACCTCATATGCCTTTCCAAAATAAGCGTGAGAAGGACACTTCTCACAATAAATAAACTATATGTGATATGTTCACTGAATTTTTCAAAAATAAACATGAAGTAAATTTAACAAAGAAAAAATATACACGCAGCTATGACTACTCATTTAATTTTATTTTACGCGCGAGGAGAGTCTGTCTGATTGGGAGTCCATTATGGCCTGAGGTCTGTGGGTAGTCATCCTGTCTTCATTAAGCTCCATTTGGCAGGCGAGGAGGGAGATAGCAGTCCTGAGAGCAGAAAGAAATTGCTCTGTCTGAGGATGCATTTGCATCCCTCTTGGGACTGAATCCAGTTAAACTTATTTCAATGTTCCTTAAAAGAGTTTTTAGTAAATCTAAACAAAATTTGAGCCAATGCCTCCATTTTGGCAGCCAAAGACTATAAAATTTTGGTAGCCTTTTGTCAATTAAAGGGACTCATTTGCTCTGTGCTAACATATAATATGCTCCTGATTACAATGGCTGGCATGTGCTTACATGCAGGGAAATTTTTTTGACCAAATGTAATGGCAAGATGTGTATCGAGCATGATCAGTGAATAAGGACATTAACTCATTAAAGTCTGACCTAAGAAACAGGTTGCCTGTATCCACTGATTATTTCAATTTTCCAGTGGAAGGAAGGACACGAAGCTCTCTGGATAAGCTCTTCAAGAATCTTTTGAATTATGTTTCTTCATGGAGAAGACGGGAACTGAACAACTCAATTGTAAAATCCAAGCTGGTAATGTGAAATCAAATGACCGCTTGCTGCCCTCACAGCTCAGCTTTTGTCTCAGAGCCACCCAGCAGTCAACCAGGGCAGGGCCTGGCCATCACCCAGCAGGCTTAGGAAGCAGCTGTGTTAAAAATTTTAAGCCATTACATTTATTTTGATGGTTGCACAACTTGGTAATTTACTAAAAATCATTGCATTGTACCCTTGAAAGGGGTAAATTATATAATGTGTCAAATATTTCTCAAAGTCATGAAAAAATTTTAAGATGTTACAAAGAATAGGCTAGTGTGCAGTGGACTATAGAAGGTGATTAAATATTCACGAGGTGTGTATATGTATAAATATAGGCATAAGTGTGTACTTAAAGTATTTGATAATTTGTAACAAAATCCAAACTCAATATTGAAAATTATTTCAGCAATAAACAAAATTAAAGAAATTCTAATAATGATAAGAAAAAGTGCAGATAGTGAAAACCTCTTGAGGGAACCCCAATTAGGAGACCCTCCAGTTCCTCTTTTGAGTCTGCATGTGTTTAATGGGACTGCAGCTGTCTGGCTGTCACAGCCTCCCAGCCTCCTAGGCATGGCACCAAGGCAACAGCCTCATCCTCTGACTCAGGCTAACTCATGTGGAACTTACCATATTTTCAGGACTATACAATGCACTGGACCATAAGATGCACCTAGGTTTTAGAGGAGGAAAATAGAAAAAAAAAGTTTTGAAGCAAAAAATGTGGTAAAATATTTAATAACATAAATAACATAGGCTGCCACCCTGCCAATCCCCTCCACCCCCCCCACACACAGCAAGCCAGGCAAGCTACATTCAGACTATAAGACGCACCCCCCCTTTTCCTCCCAAATTTGGGGGGGGAAAGTGCATCTTATAGTCTGAAAGATATGGTATTTTAAATACCCAGCTCAAAAATAAGCAACACAGTTATAAAATAAAATATGTTTAAATTTTTTTTGAGATACTTGACTGATCTAGAAACCTCTCTTAAAATTCCTTTTTAGTTCCCCACACAAATGCAGTGCCAGGCGAAGCTGGGCTGTGTCACTGAACATAAGCCACCCCAGCCCACTCACTAACCCATTAAGTCAGATCCCGGCTTGCTAACCCCACCAACTGACCTATCTGTATTTACCAACACTTGGCTGTCAAAAACATCCCTGTCTTTTCCTGAAGATCCATTAAGCTATGAAAAAGCCACTATAAATCCCTGATGACAAATGATACAGAACATCTTTGCAGATGCTTATTTGCTATCTGTACATCTTCCTCTTTGTTGAGGTGCCTGTTAACGTCTTTGATCCATTTTTTAATTTTGTTGTTTGTTTTCTTAGTTTTGAGTTTTAAGGGAATCTCTGTATATCGATTTTGAATAGCAGTCCGTTATCAAATGTGTCTTTTGCAAATATTTTTTCTAGTCTGTGGTTTGTCTTCTAGTTTTGTTAATTTTATATTTCACAGGACAGAAGATTTAACATTAATGAAGTCAAATTACCATTTTTTTCTGTGGATTGTGTTTTTGGTGTTGCATGATAAGACTGGGCCCACCTGGATAGTCCAGTATGTGTTTCTCGCTCAAGGTCCCTGATTTAATAACTTCAAAGTCCCTTTGCCACATAAAGTACACGTGCACAAATCCCAGGGATTAGGATGCTGACATCTTTGAGGTACATAATTCTGCCTAAGAAATAAATGCTCCAATTCAACAATAAGCAGCATTCCATTCCCAGGCAATTAAAAGATATTAAAGAGCCCTGGCTGGTGTGGCTCAGTCGATTGAGTACTGGCCTGTGAACTAAAGGGTCACTGGTTTGATTCCCAGTCAGAGCACATGCCTGGGTTGCAGGCCAGATCCCCAGTGGAGGGCACTTGAGAGGCAACCACACATTGATGTTTCTCTTCCTCCCTTCCTCTTTCCCTTCCCCTCTCTCTAAAAATAAATAAAATCTATTTGTAAAAGATGTTAAAGAGACTTTTCCTTGTTTTTTAATGTTCATTACACATTTTCAGTATGGTCTGTGCCGTAACTTTGTGCAGGCATAGGTGTCTTCCTATTGCTGCTTTGCTGTTGCCATTTGAAACCTTCTAATCATAATTGATTTCATTTCCAGCATCCCCACTTTTCTTTGCTGCACTTCGTCTTTGGTGCACAGTTTCCTGTCTTGATTATACTTTGTTTTTGTAAAATGTCACTTAGGTTTATCACTGTGAGTCATGGAGGTCACGCCACTGCACACTGTGCTCTCTGTGCTTGAACCAAATAACAGGTGCACAGTGCCGACTGCTGACAGGCTTTTAAAGAACATGGGTGGTCAGTGACCATGATGCACTTCTGCTGTTTACATAGTGATTTGTGGACTGAGAAGCTGGCAGTGAAGTTTCTACTTTATGCAAATACTCACATTTACTATACCATGGAAAATGAAATTTGAAACATGTTGTTCGGGGTTATTTAATGAAACAGTGGAGACAAATTTGTGCACATGAGAACCATGAAAGAGAGAATAGCCTTGTCTATATGCCATATTTTGCCAGGTATTAACATACACCTTTTGCCCAAATTTTTGAGGGAAAAATAAGGATGTGCATTTTACATGGGTAGTTCTCATTCTTTACCTATATAAATGTTTTTAATTCTTTTATTTATGCATATATATTAAAATGTAACTCTAGAAATCAATAACAATATCCATATGCAAAATAATATCCTGGAATGTGATAATTGGTTTTGTTTCTAAATATAAGTAAATAAAATTGAATTAAAAATTAAAACTAAAGATTATTTTCCTGAAAGTTGAGACCAAAAACATGGGTGCTCATTATACATGGGAAATATGGTAGAAATGACAATAAATAATTCTTACATGCAGCGAAAGCATGTAAGAATCTCACAATGTGGTACTGAGCAAAAGAAACCACACACACACAAGAGTATGTGCCCCATGGTTTTACTTGGATGAAATATGGGGGAGGGGGAACCTTGTTTTGGGCACTAGACATCAGAATAGGCTTTGTATTGGTGGTCCGCAGTGGGTTGTAACTGGTGGGTGCATGAGGAAGCTTGGTGGTTTTCTAGATGTGGTGGTTACGTGGGTGTACTCACTATGTGAATATGTTGAGCAGTGTAAGTATGAGTTGTACACTTCTCTCTATATTTTATACTTAAATAAAGTATTTAAAAATATATAGATTGTCAGAGTAAATTCAAAACACCACTGGACTTGGAGTGAGAAAAATGGAGTTCTAGTATTAAGCTCTCATGAACTTATGTTTGACCTTGTGAAATCAGCTGACTTGTCTGGACTTCTGGGCCTCAATGGTAAAACTAGAGGATCTGGATTTCTTCCAACTCCATGTTTCAATAATTTTTTGACTTAAGATGCTTTCCACATTTTAACAGCTAATAATAGACAGCTTTTAGACTGGGAAGTGGTTTATAAAATGTGGTGACAGGAACAATTGTTTTCCTTTATACAGTGGAACAATGATCAGAAATGTTTATTTAAAAATATATAACTGTCATGTTTACACTGTGATGTAAATTGTAGCTCTCACAATAGGAATGAAAAGTATGAAGAGTTCTATCTCCAATGTTAATAGGAAAACAATGTCCAGAGTTGACAACCTGGCATCTATTGTATGCTTTCTGTCCCAATGCTACAAAACACAATTTGTTACAAGCCCTGCTCTGCAGCCACTTTGATCTGGGTTCTAAGAAAAAGTTCACCTTTTTTAATAAACAAGTGTAAAATTGTAGTGATAATTTTGTAAATATATACAAGACTATAGCAATTGTACCTGTGTTTATGGGAGAGGAGGAAGTACTATAACAGTACTCATGTATGTGATGAGATTACCTTTGACTTCTACTGTTGCCACACATACATACACACACACACACACACACACACACACACATGCACGCACACACAGAATTTGTTTCACTACAATCCAGAAAAAAAAAGAGAAACATTTTAATTTTTCTGCTATTTCATTCCCTCTCCATGTCCTCAGGGAGGAGTGACATAGCTGACTGATGAGTTTGGGAGAAGAAACTGAACAGTGTCTTGGTTTGCATTTTAGGTGGACACTATCAAAGTGTTCTCTGCTTCTCCATTCCACAACATTTGCTGCAAAGTAGACTCTACTCCATGGGCAAGGTTTGTAGTATTAAGAGTTCCCATCTAATTCAGGGTGGTTAGAGCAAGTCTACCTGTTCATAGATACAAAGTCATAATCTGAATCTGATTTATTACTAGTGAGCAAGCATTTGGGTCTCTATCTTCTTCTGTGTCATATTTCTCAATGGTTCTGAATTAAGGAGGAGAAAATGGAGTCTCTGCTCGCTCCACAAATTCTCAACATTAATGAAATTCCCAAAGTATAAAAAGAAGAGGGACAAGTAACTGTATGCATAAGGTTACTTATAATTTTATGTTAAAAAATTAAATCAAGATACACACACACACACAATTGTCCAAAAAGCTATGCTTCAAACATATTTGAATTATTTTGAATAGGAAATATGCCTACTTTCTTTGCAGAATATCCAATTTTCTCAGAGGGTAAGTCCCATGAGCACAGTGCACATATCATACTTTCCTTTCATTAAAAATATTCAGAATATTGCCTTGTTTATGATAAGTTTATGACTTTATGCAAATAATCAGCTTCTCTCTTTTTCTTTACCTTCCATTTTCTAACATCTATGGAAACTTATTTTTGCTTATGAGACTACATTTTAAAAGCTCATATTCTAGGTTTTCATGATCAAAAATGTATGCAAGAAGAGTGGTTTCAAAAGTTAAAATATTCAAGAATAGATTTTCCAGTCTACGTAACTCACATTTCATAGGTGCATTTATGTCTGCAGATAACTCAGAGCCGAGAAAGAGGCCTGGAGAGTGTTGTGAAGACTGGTTAACCCTAACTTGGCTGCCTGATATTTCAGAACAGTAGTGAGCCTTCTGATTGCCCCGAATATAACTTAAGGGAAACTGTACTCTAAAGCACAGCTTGTTTCCCTTGAGTTACACAGTCTTCTTTGTAATTATATGTAATATTATATGGAACACAGAACATTTAGTTCTTCATTTTAATATAACTTTGTTCTCCCACTACTTTATAAGTAAGCATTGGCTGTGTATGGTACTTAACACTCTTCTCATAGGAGACACTTTTTAGGAAAATAGAAAAACCGTATTTTTGTAGAAAGTAATAAATTTCTATTAAATGTTCTCTACTTCAATCATTCAATCTCCCACTAGGATCTTAATGAAGTTTTATTGGTGTGTGTATATGTGTTCAGTATTATATTATTCTGATAGCATAAATAATTTTATAGACATTTTATCTTCTGATGCATGATGATTGATAGAGATAAAAATAAAAGGTTTTGTGTTAATAATCATGTAGCTAATATTTGACTATCTAATCAGCTTAGAGTATTCTACACTTAGAATAATATAAAATCATACCATTTTTCCAAACAATAAAAAGGTGATTTTACAAAAATATATGCTCTAAATTTCTTTTTAAGATATAAAAATGCGCACTGCTTGAGCTGACATAATTGCCTATGTATCTAGATGACTTTTTAATAATAAAGTGAAAGCCATGGAGCATTTAAATTATTTGCTACATTTATTTAAATGGCATATTCAATAGTACCTATTTAAATTTGCTCATTCTGCTACTGACAGTGGGAAGAAAAGTGTTAGCTTTTTGGAATAATTTTTAATGCAATGGATTTGTTACTTTTTTCTGTTTAAAATACTGTTCACTAGTTGCTTGCAAGTATCATAATTACATGCAGTTATGACTTTATTATAAGAAAAGTGTTTCTGCCTCTTGCTTAACTTCAGCCATGTTGTAAAATAAACTAATTGTTCATCTTAGTATCAAACTGAAAATTGTCCATCTTACAGTCTCTGCCAACTCAATAGTTCCTCTCTCAGACATAAAATTTTAACATATGCTAAACCAATTACTATTTACCTCCCTGCCCAGCTCCTGTCTGCTTATTATTGTTGTTTCACTTATCTGTATGTCTTTGGGCATGACTATATGTTATACTTCAGAGGTGAGAGAAGAACACAAATCCTCCTGTTCAACAATCATTTTTAAATATGTCGATACTTGTTCTTATTTCATTGTTATATTGAACACAAAAGAAGTAGACAAGAAGGCCCTGGCTGGTGTGGCTCAGTGGACCAAGTGCTGACCTGTGAACCAAAGGGTTGCTGGTTCAATTCCCAGTCAGAGCACCTGCCTGGGTTGCAGACCAGGTCCCCAGTACGGAGTGCACAAGAGGCAACCACACATTGATGTTTCTCTCCCTCTCTTTCTCCTTCCCTTCCCCTCTCTCTGAGAATAAATAAATAAAATCTTTTTTAAAAAAATAACTATACAAGAAAGATCCTGTTGTCATTTTTCTAGATTTCTTTTTTGTATAAACTCACAGGACTAGAAATAATATATGATATATCTATTTCATGATAATGTACATAAATGTCCCCAGAAAGGTGAAAATTAAAAGAGAAACTTTGTATCAGCTTAGTTTAAATATAGTATATTAATATTTATTTTTTAAAAAAGTCTATAGACCTCTTAGATAAATCATTAAAAGGTATAATCATGTCAAAGTTGATTTAAATTATGGTTATTTTTTATTATTGTTCAATTACAATTGTGCCCATTTTCCCTCATTACTCTCCCCTGCCCTACCCACCCCCCACCTCCCACATTCAAGCCTTCTCCCCTCCACTATTACCTTTGTCCATGGGTCCTTTATACATGTTCCTTGACTCGACCATTCCTCTTCTTTCCCCATTACCCCTCTAACTCCGCCCCTCTGGTCACTGTCAGTTTGTTCTTTATTTCAATGTCTCTGGTTCTACTTTGCTGACTTGTTTGTTTTGTTGATTTGTTTCCACTTACAGGTGAGATCATATGGTATTTGTCTTTTACCACCTGGCTTATTTCACTTAGCATAATGCTCTCCAGATCCATCATGCTGTTGTAAAGGGTAGGAGCTCCTTCTTTCTTTCTGCTACGGAGTATTCCATTGTGTAAATGTACCACAGCTTTTTGAGCCACTCAGTTACTTATGGGCACTTAGGCTGTTTCCAGCACTTGGCTATTGTCAGTTGTGCTGCTATGAACATTGGGGTGCATAGGTTCTTTTGAATTGTTGTTTCAGGATTTTTAGGGTTTAACCCCAGCAGTCAAACTGCTGGGTCAAAAGGCAGTTCCATTTTTAATTTTCTGAGGAAATTCCCATACTGTTTTCCACAGCGGCTGCACCAGTTTGCATTCCCACCAACAGTGCACTAGGGCTCCCTTTCGTCCACAACCTCGCCAGCACTTGTTTGTTGATTTGTTTGTGATGACCATTCTGACTGGTGTGAAGTGGTACCTCATTGTGGTTTTAGTTTGCATCTCTCTGATGGCTAGTGATGCTGAGCAACCTTTTATATGTTTATGGGCTCTCTGCATGTCCTCCTTGGAGAAGTATCTATTTAGACCCGTTGCTCAATTTTTAATTGGACTGTTTGTCTTCCTGGAGTGGAGTTGTGTGAAATCTTTATATATTTTGGAGATCGAAGCCTTGTCCAAGGTATCATTGGCAATTTTCCCATATTGTTGGTTCCCTTTTCATTTTCCTGATGTTTTCTTTAGCCATGCAGAAGCTTTTTATTTTGATGTAGTCCCATTTGTTTATTTTTTCCTTTATATTCCTTGCTCCAGGGGACAAATCAGTGAAAATAACGCAGTATGGAATATCTGAAATTTTCCTGCCTATATTCTCCTTTAGGATTTTATTGTGTCATGACTTATATTTAAGTCTTTTATTCATCTTGAGTTTATTTTTGTGTATGGTGTAAGTTGGCGGTCAAGTTTCATTTTGTTTCCATGTAGCCATCTAGATCTCCCAACACCATTTGTTGAGGAGGCTATTTTTACTCAATTTTATGCACCTGTCCCCTTTGCAAAATACTTATTGACCATAGAGACATGGGTTTATCTTCGGTCTCTCTATTCTGTTCCATTGATTTATGTGTGTGTTCTTATGCCAGTACCAGATTGTTTTGCTTATAGTATCCTTATAATATAGTTTGATACCAGGTATTGTAATCCCTCCTACTTTGTTCTTCTTTCTCAAAATTGCTGAGGCTATTTGGGGTCATTTATGGTTCCACATGAATTTTTGAAATTTTTGTTCTATCTTTGTGAAATATGTCATTGGTATTTTAATTGGGGTTGTATTGAATCTATACATTGCTCTGGGTAGTATGAACATTTTAGTCTTCCAATCTATGAATGTGTTTTAAAAGTTAGGAATTGAAAACCAATATAGTAATCAGCAAAATGGTGGAGTAAGGAATTCTGAAACTGTGCTCCTCTGAAAAAGCAATGTAAAAACTGGATAAAGCCATTGGAATCAATATTTGGGGATGCTGAAAATTAAGCAAAGGCTTTCAGCAACCTGGGTAGTACTTACTCAGGAAAAACAACTTGACAAGAACAGTGAGATTTGTGGCATTTTAAATTACCTCATTCTTATCTCCCTTTTCCAAACTTATTTCAATAACAGCTCAGATTCCCAAGAGTACCATAAGGAGTAAAATGGACCTCATTGACAAAGAAATGTAGTCATTAATTATTATTTTTTGACCTGGATGGTGGCTTAAGAGGCTTGTCTCTATTTCACCTGACTCAGAACTTCCCCAGTGCTAAAGCTGCAACCCAGAGGGAAGGAGGAGATTGCATATATGGATTATATTTACAGGGAAATATTTTAATTACTGCTGCCTGAGGTGAGGGCCATCAACAGACTAACTAAAAATTGGGAGGAATGCCTGGGAAAAGAGATAATTATAATACTTAACAAAGCTCTTTAAAAATAGGATCTGATTTCCAGAGTTGCCAAATCAAACTATTCAAAATGTGTAGTCTTCAATCAAAAAGTATGAAGCCTGCAAAGAAACGAGAAAATATGGCTCTTATGCAGGGGAGAAGAGTAATCAACAGAACTATCCTTGGTTAAGGCCAGAAATTAGATGTTCTAAACTAAAGTTTTGTCTCAGCTGTTTTAAAAGTATGTTTAAGAGACAGATCCAAAAAAATGGCATAGGAAAACCCCAAATCACTTCTCATGGACACTCCAAATATATACCTACATACACAGCAGTTGTCCTGAAGAACTACTCAGGGCTGATTGAACATTTTCTGCACAACAAACTAGAGCCAGAGACTACATAGGGAAGGGTGGGGAACTAGAGGAGCTCTCTGGAGTCTGGGAGAATTCTCAGGGATCAGAGGTGCTGGTGAGCACCATTGTTTGCAGTCCCCCTCAACCTAGTTGGTGCAGGTTACAGCTTGGTCCAGGAATCCACCCAACCTGCAAGGTCAACAAGTGCATCCTTGGTCAATGTTGCCAGTGCTTACTCCAGGCACAGCCAGCCAGACCACCAGGGTGCCACCACTGCCACGCACCTGGAACCACTCTGCCCCTCACCAGCTCCAACCCTGGTCAACTCTACTGCCAGAGTGCCTCTGGAGTGGGTGTACCACAGGAAACCATGATTCATGCTTCTCCAGTCTCCAGTCAGCCAGACTGCCAAGGCCACCTAGCACAATCAGCCTACACAGAAGTCACTCCTACACAAGGCCACTCCTTCAAGTTCAAGAGAGTTATCAGTTTCATCTAATTAATGAAAACAAAACAGAAGATCAAAGAAAATGAAAACAATTTCTGAAATGTCCATAGAAGTGTTATTCACAATATCTAAGACATGGAAACAACTTAGGTGTCAAGTAACAGATGAATGGATAAAGATCGTGTGACTCACGCACACATACAGGATTATTACCTGATCATAAAAAGAATAAAATTTTGTCTTTTATGACAACATGAAGGAATCAAGAGGACATTATACTAAGTAAAATAAGTCATTCTGAGAAAGACAAATACTGTTTGATTTCACTTATATGTGAAATCAATTATGTGAAATTGTGAAATTAAATATATATGAAATTAAAAATAATGAAACAATTGAACAAACAAAACCAAACAGAAATAGATTTATATATACAGAAAACAAATTGATAGTTGCCAGAGGGGGTGGGGTGGGGGACTGGATGAAAAAGGTGAAGAGGGAATAAGAGATACAAACTGCCATTTATATAATACATATGCCATGGGGATGTAATATACTACTCAGAGAATATAGTCAATTAATATTGTAATGACTTGGTCTGTAGTGATCAAATCTTAAGGTTTATAAATGTTAAGTCGATGTGTTATACACCTCAAACATATAATATTGTAGATCAACTATACTTTAATAAAAATGTGAAGAAATAACAATGTACTTAATGAGCTAAGGAAACAATGTCTAAAGAAGTAAAAGTCTAAGGAAGAAAGTATTAGAACAATATCTCAATAAGTACAGACTATAAAAGGAATGGAAATAATAGAAGGCTCATGTAGGAATTCTGGGATTGAACAGTATAATAACTAACATGAAAAATTCAATGAAGAAGCTCAAGAGCATATTTGAGAAGACAGATCTTGGAAAGCATCAACTGAGATGACCTAGTTCAAGGAACAAAAATGAAAAAGATGAAGAAAAAGGAGTGGTCTCAGAGCAAGGTTTCAGTGTACTAAACTATGCAGAATAGCAGTTTCAGAAGAACAAGAGGAAAGGGGGAGGCAGAAAGAATATTTTAAGAAATAACTGCCAACAATCCCAAATGTGATGAAAAACATTCATTTACTAAAAGAGCTCCTTAAAGCTGAAATAAAAGGACACTAGACATGAACTCAAATCCAGATGAAGAAATAAAGAACAGGAGTAGAGGCAAGTACATTGTAAATGTAAAAGATAGCATAAATAGATTTTTTGTTCAGAATTCATTTTGTTATTCTCCCTAAAAAAAAAAAAAAAAAACAACTGCACAAATCAGTAATTATAAATCTATGCTGGAGGTACCCAGTGCATAAAGGTGAATTTGCAACAATAGTAGCACCAAGAAGGACCTAATCTATACAAAACTTTAAAATTTTTATATTTTTGAAGTTCAATTGGCATTTAAACCAAGCTACAGTAAAATTAATGACAAGGAAATTAAATTATTACACTAGAAGATATATTTTTAATACAAAGTCAGCCATAAAGGAGGAATGACAAATAAAATGTCAAGAGACGTACAACAAAGAATAGAATTAAATCCTTTCTTCTTAATTATTGCATCACACATAAATGGATTAAAGTCTCTGATTAAAGTACACTGGCAGAATAGATAAAAACAAAAATGATTTGCTGTATGTTATATATGCGACTCACTTTATTTTTAGTTTATTTTCACCTGAGAACTTTTATTTTCACTGCCTTTAGAGAGAGGAAGAGACGGAGAGAGTGAAACACTGATGGGAGAGAGGAGCATCTGTTGGTTTCCTCCCTGATGTGCCCGGGCCAAGAATGAGTGCCTGGACTGGGGGTCTAAGGCATCCAGACTGGGGATCGAACCTTGGCCTGGGTATGTGCCCTGACCCAGAATTGAATGAGTCTCAGTTACGGAATTATGCTCTAATCAACTGAGCCACACCATTCAGGGTTGTAAGACTCACCTTCTTCCAATATGAAATAGGAAAACTAGAGTGAAGAATACAAAACAAATAGAAGTATTGAACAACTACATTTCAACTAGATCTAACATACTCATGCAGAATAATTCACCTAGCAACAGAACACACATTCTCAAGTATTAGCACATTCACATAAAAGAATAAATCTCAAATACATTTTAGAAGATTAAATATACACAAAGTACCATATTTTTAGGACCATAAGACACATCTAGGTTTTAGAGGAGGAAAATAGGAAAAAAATTTTGAAGTAAAAGATGTGGTAAAATATTTAATAACCTGTGACCCTGCTCCACTGCCCCCGCACCTCCCACAGCGAGCCAGGTAAGCTACATTCAGACTGTAAGAGGCACCCCTATCTCCTCCCAAATTTGAGGGGGGAAGGTGTGTCTTATAGTCTGAAAATTATGGTATATTCCTTTACCACATTGAAAAATTAATAACAAAAAATCTGGAAATTTTACATGTGGAAATTAAATAAAACAAAGTGATACCTGCTAATCCTTCTCAAACACTTCAACAAATTAAAGAGTAGGGAACACTTCCTAAAACTTATTCTGTGAGTGTTACTCTGCTGTAAAACTCATTTCCTAAGAAGGAGCAGCAGAGGGGGCAGAGAAAAACAGGGAATGTGGTACCCCAGTGATGCTGCCCACATACCACGACGGGGTGAAAAGGTACAGGACTCCCATATCAGGGCTTCTAGGGAGAGCGAGGCAGGCCTCCCCAACTGATACTGTATGGCTTGTGAGATCAGGTAAAGGACACTGATTAAGGTTTTATTGTGGCTCCGGGTTAGGGTCAGGGTAAGGATTCCTGATGCTTGCAAGGTTTGAAACACTCATCCAAGCCAAGGAAGGGAGCAGGTGGGCTTTCTTATCAATGTGGCCAGCTGTGGGAAGAAGGGCTGAGGGTTAACAGCTGTCAGCAAACATGAAAATATAATAGTCGAACTCTTTATGATAGTGTAGGCAAAAATCTGACCAGGGTGGCTTCAGGAGAGAATGCTCTGAAAGAATGAGGACATAGTGGGAATAGACAACTCATGGAGATTTTCAATAAATGAAAGGAGAAAAAAGGATGATGCTGGTGTAGAAATAGGATCAAGAGCGACATTTTAACATGGAATAAATAATAGCATTTATTTATAATAAATGATAAAAGATAATGCCTATCTTTCTGATAGATATTATCAGAAATATCTATCAGTAATACCTATCTTTCTGATAGGTATTATCAGAAAGAACTTGGTGCAGGAAATAGAGGACAGAATTGCTTGCGTGGGTAGAAAGGAAAGTCATCTGAGTTCCATAGCAACAGAATAGAAGGCAGAGTGTAAGGGCACAGAGCAGGTGGGTGTTCCGATGAGAAGTGACAGTGTGTGGAGGCTTTCGCTGCTTGCTTCAGCTTTCTCCGTGAAATGGGGAATGCATTTGTCATCTGAGAGCAGGAAATGGGGATGAGAGTCAGAATTTTACGGACAGAAGAAAAAATGAGCAATAGTCATCTCCCCTTTAGCTACATTGGAGTTCACCCAGACAGCACTAAGAATGGTGTGACACTGAAAATGTCCCGTCCCACGTGTTGTGTTTTTAAGTTATCTTCTATGCCCTAAGAATAGTCAGTCTTTACAGAGTACATTCCAAAAGTAGGTATTAAAAGGCAGAAGTATATTTGTATTATTTTTTAAAGAAACCTTTCTTAAAGAAGCAAAACTATTTTGCTGCTTGTAAATGCGAAGAGACACTATCAGATTCTGTATAGAATTCTACAAGATTTACTTAAGTTGATGCTTTTGAGGGAAAATGCATGAAATATTTAAAATGCTATGCCTCAAGGTCACCGTCAAGCATTCTTATTTTATGTAGATGTGCTATGTGCCTCCATTAAGCATTCTTAATTTGCATGTATGTTAGCCTGTCAACACAGGTGATTCTCTGGCAGAGTGTCTTCAATTTTATGCAGTTTTAGAGAGCCTTCCTTTTTCAAATAGGAGCACCATCCTCTGATAAATTGTGGTTTACATGATGAAAGTAATATCAAAGTATACATAATATATATGTACATACATACATATATTTAAATATTCATCATAACCCCTGAAAAAAGAGAGAGGTAGGATTTGCCCATTTGAGAATGCTATAAGTATCCTGTATAGTGGATATCATGAAGTCATAAATTTATAATATGAAGCCATTGTGGCTTGAGGGATAAATATTCAGTACCTGGCATTACCTGATAAAGTCTTCTATACATATATATATATACATATAACTCCATTTTATGTGATAATTACTGAATCCAGCTTAACATCTGCTCTTCCCAGATAAACTAAATCTTTTTTTATTTTAAATAGGCAGTCACAGTAATTCACAGCATTGCAAATAATTGACAAATAAAGGGTTCACCAGAGAGAGGAAAGGTGAGTAGGAGATTTTATTAGAAATTCCAGTCATATAAAATGACAGTTGTCTTTGTTATGTAAATGTTGGGAAATTATTGATTACATGTTTAAACTTCATATTGTCTAGAACAAGCTTAACATAAAACTTAATCCAAAGGCATCTAGAGGGTTTCTGAACTATCCATTTTAGTCCTTGCATTTCAAAATGACTTTTACCATATTTCAAAATAGCTGTGCATTTTCTCCCTCTACTCACAACGAACAACTGCACGTTTCTCTATTTCTTGTTCAACTGCCTACCATCTACAAGCACGCGATAAGCTGAGAAATGTGTTGTAGTAATGAAAAAGATAAGCTGAGGAAGAACGTGGGCAGTCGTTCAAAGATGTGGATGTAATAAATCCACTTTCACATCTACAGAATTCTTTTGCTTAGAATGATCAGCTTTAAGTTGAATCTTTAAGCTACCTATATCATAAATACCAGCTTATTTTTCCTTGATATATTTCAAGAACTCACATTTATCTCAGACACCATCATTTTTAACATATTTTGAACTAAAACAGTAACTCCTTGCTAGTTGATCCATATGAACATTCAAATTCTTAGTTTTTAAAAAATTGTCATTGCTTTTAGGTGTTATATTAGATAAGATATAAAAGTTAAATGAATGCATAAATAGGAATGTTAAAAGAATTTTAAGTAAACAAAGAAGAATATTTAATCTTGAACTAGGAATGTACACTCTAACCTTTGAAAGTAGAATATGAAATCATAAAAATAATTTTCTATATAAAATAAAAATTCTAGAAACAGAAACAAAGTTCGTCCAAAAACTAGAAAGGAATTAAAACATGTAACCAAAACATATAAATAACCTTAATACATAAAGAATTATTAAATAGAGCTTAGAAATAATGAAAATTGAAAACCACAAAAAAGGGCAGGGGTGGAAATAAAAATTCTCAAGAGAAGTAAGAATCTCTATTGAGCATTAAAATATATTCAATCTCCAATTCATCAAAAATAAATTTTAAAATAAGACTAGAGTAGCACTGTTTACCTAAATTAACTACAGTCTCTAAAGATGAAAGTTAAAATACAGAGTGTTCATTTGGGGTCCAATCATAATCAAAGGTAAAAGAGGTTAAAATTCCAGAACAGTGTTTTGTCAGCAGGTCTTAAAATCTTGCTATCTCTTGGTTTAATGATTACACTTGTTAAATTTAGTTTCACAAAAATAAAATAAAAAATATACACAATAAGTTTGTTTCCTGATAGTTAAAAAAATCAGTAATACTGTATAGATTCCTCCCTGTCTTTCGTTAGCTTCTCTCATCTCTCTCTCCTCACCCCCATCATTCTTCGGTCAATATTCCCACCTCTTTGTAAAGACACATACCCAGTAGATGTATGCATGAATATAGATATATAATATACCAGATTAACATTTTTATCTGCCTGAAATATATATGTGTAGGTACATAATACAAAATACATATATATAGTATAGATAAATAAATGCTTTTCCTTGTAACAGAAACGTAATAGTTTTGCCTACTTTGACATTAGATCTTTCTACCATCCTCAAATGTTACTCTCTTCACTAGCCTCAGATAATGCATCCCACATTTGAAAACTTTGCTTATTGCTTATTCATCTCTTACTTGTTTCTTTGCTGGTCCTCTGCTAGACATGGCCAATAGAGTATTGAATTAGGTCAACAGAATTCTTGCCCTCCTGACCATGCAGCTCAGTGTGGAACACGGGCCCCGAATAAGTAATTACAAGTGCAGAGACATATGAAGGAGAGGTTGAGAGTGATAGAGTGTCATTACATAAGCAAAGCTGATGTTATGATGGGGGGATGTTGCAGGAAGAAATTTAGCATTAAATAAATGGGATGTAGATGGGGGTTGGGAGCTAGAAGTTGCAAAGGGTGAAGGGTATTGTGAGAAAAAAGAAATTTCACACAAAGGAACTAGCCTTTGGCTTCCAAAGTATGAATGAGAAATAAAAGGAAACCTGCATGATTAAATATTGGAAGAAGGAGAAAGCAAGACCTGGCCCATTACAAGGGATTTGTAATGGGGATTCATCAGAGGATTATACAAAGAGGATTAAACAGGTAAAAAATTATATTACAATGTATTTAATTTTTAGAATTTAGGAGGCCTGAAGAATTATTCTGATTTGGGTGAGTCTATTGGGATTGTGAATGAAGAGATGTGCATAGATGTGAATTATATTTTAGAGGAATAAATAGTAATTGCTATTAAATGGTGGTGATGGCCAAGGAGATTGATAAATCAGGGAGAAATCTCAGAATTCTCTCTTGAGCAACTAGGTATTTTTAAATGCCTTTTACTGAAATGTGGAAGATTTCTGAATTTTTTGCCATTAACAATAAGACCCTGTTCTATGACTATAATATAAAAAAATTAATAGTTAAATCCAAAAGAAAGCAAAATTTAACAATGAATCACTTCTATTTTTTTACTAAAGAAAATACAATGCAAATTATGAAATACTTAGAACTGAAAATCAGCAGAAGTTTTAGCTACCCAAAATATGCAAGACACAATTTTAAACAATGTTTAGAGGAAACTGTACAACCTTGAAAGCATTCATAAAAATTTAATCATTGAAGATAAATGAACCAAACATTTAAAACAAGAAGATAGAAAATGAAAAACAATAGTAAATTCAAAGAAGATAGAAGAAAGCAAAACTAAAGACTCAAGTAAACATTAATGAAATAGAAAACTAACAAATAGAGGAAAAGGACCTAGTGGATAAAATTGAATGTTAGCTCTTTTAAAATACAAGTGAAATAAACACAGATCTCAGTAGATTTAGTAAAAAAAGAAAGTTGTAAGTAATTAATATTTGGAATAAGTGATAATATTTACATTAAATAGAGATTAGAAAGAATCATAACAAAACATTTTTGAAGCAATGGATACTAATACTTTTAAAACAGATGGAATAGATGCCATATTACAAATAATTATCAAAATATGAATATATTAATAATTGATATGTAAATTAAAGTAGTAATTTAAAATGATGTCATGGAGTCCAGATGGTTTTTTCAGAGAGTTTCAGCAATAATACCAAAACCACAAGTTTATTCTATTACAGATATTTTCCAGATGTTGGGGAAATTGCAATAACTATCCAAGTCATTTTAATAAACTATTAGAACATTAAAATTAATGTTGACAAAGGTAATATAAGAAACTCAATAAGTAACCTTTTTGTGTGAAAATAGATGAAAAGTCCTAAATTAACTACCAACAGATCAGTTTTTTAAGCAAAGAATGAGTGAATGACCCAACAGCATGAGGAAACTTTTCATAACATAGATGGTAGCAGGTATGTGGTTTTTATCCTGAAATTTGCTTTTAAAAAGCAGCAAAGCATACAGTTTATAAGACTCTGTTTTGTGACTACAATGTGATAAATTTAGACCCCATCAGGACCTATGAGGTCTGGATGTCAGAATTTAGGAGAGGGACATTAGCCCTGGGGCTGTGGAGTTTTATAAACTGCATGATTGTAGCAGTCTCTTGGCTTTGCACTGACTGTAAGCTTTATACTCCTCCCAGCTATAGAGTAGGGGGGAAGTTTGTCTTTCATACTTGTTCTCCCTCTTCAGCAGTCATGGCTGGGAGAATATCAGCCCCTACCAGGCCAGGGGCTGCAGTTCAAGTCCAAGTCCAGGTACAAATGTGCTAGAGTATGGACAACCAGCTGCCAGCCTTGATCTGCATTCTACCAGCATCAACTGCAGCAGTTGACTTTTGCTTATTTCTGGGCAGAAAGTTGGAGTTCCCAAGTTATTCCCCTCTATAAGAAGCCAAACTCCTTTCACTGATGTCAGTCTTCAAGTAAATCTTTTTGGACAAGCTAACCATTACCTTCCAGTCTAGTGCCCTTCTTTGAAAGGGTGGACTCTGAGCATTGTAGCCCATTCTGTCATCCCCTATCATCTCAAGCCCTGAGAGCTGCAAGGCCAGTTGCTGACTCCCGGTAGAAGGCACAAGAGGATGGGATGGGACATGAATAGGAAAAGGAAGGCTATGATTAATAGCTGAAGTTCTCCTAATAATATGGACTAAGAATGTGCCTAATATTATGTGGTACTATGAACACTATTTTACAGGAAGTTTGCTATGTACATCAGGGCCAGAGGATGAAAACTTGGAAGGTGGCCCCTTCCAAGTGTCTGCAAAATTCTCCCAAACTTTCTCCAAAATCTACAAAATTCTTGTCATCCAGTGTAGTGGGGGATCTGTCCAACATAGCATACTTAGTTTAGACATCTGAAATCAATTATTGCAATTGGTTTGATTTACAGGAAATGGTGATGTTTCCTACTGACCTATGCCAGGAAGCTGGTAAGATCTAGAAGCAGAGCTGAGCCTTTAAAAGATACTGGAATGGCTACAGCTCTCCCCATGCCTCACTGAGTATCAAAGAAAATAAAGCATCATGTAATAGTAATAGAAAAAGTCAGTCTTCATGAAGCTATACTAACAAATTAAGGGTAACGTGAGTGGCAGTCTTCCTGGAAGAATCCAAATGCAAGAGAGGTGATATATACAACTCTTGTTTCCTGTCTCTTATAGCTTCTGGCAAACATCTAGTTCTTGAAGCATCATAGCTTCTGTCTCATTCCCTGAGTGCTCACTGGAAATTGGAACCACATTCTTCACCAACTTGGTTTCTGGTAACTGGATTCCATTTATTTTGTGTGCACAGCAGAGTGATGACAACCATCTAGCATAGAGTACCATCAGAATGTCTGGATTGAAAAATGAAGTGTAACCAAAAACAAAAACAAAAACATGGTCGATGTGGTTCAGTTGACCGGAGTGTTCTCACATGCACTGAAAGACCATAAGTTCAGTTATGGTCAGAGCACATACCTAGCTTGCATATTCAATCCCCAGCTGGGATGCATGTAGGAGTTTCTCTCTCACATTGATGTTTTTCTCTTTCTCTCCCTTCCTCTCTCTCTCTCTAAAAATTAATAAAATATATATTTAAAAATAAATACATATGTGTATAAATACATAAGTAAATAAATCAATAAGAAGTGTCACAATAGACAGGGGAGAGTAATGATTATGGCCTCGGGTTGGAGCCACAATAGGAACCCAGGAGAAGGCAATGCCTTCAAGTCAATGTTATCTATCTTTTAACACATGCTAAAGTCCAGTATTTCCAGACTCCTGACAGAAACAGACTGGAGAATGAAAGGAAAAGTGTGCCCTCTCATGTATGTCTACCACTCCAGACTTCTACCATCTCCCTACTTCCAGGCCCCAGATACATGAGAGAGTGCAAATGAACACTTGCGAAGGATGACCCTAGTCAGAGTATGCATAGTATTATATTAGCCCAGTGGCACAGCCTATCCTATTAGTAGATGGCACATGCAGGATTGATACATATGCTTTTTTGCGATAACTGCTCTGGAGTTCCGTTGCCCTGTTTTGTGAGTGATGAGAACAGATTGGTCACCTGACCTCCTCTGTTTGGCTATCTACATATCCCAATAGTAAGCAGAGTTATCCCTCAAGACTTCAGTGGTGTGTGTGTTTGGATGCATATGCACGCCTGTGCTCACACACACTAGTTTCCATAGCTAGGTCTTCTCTTTAACATGAGTTATCAAGTGAATGTGAACCCCTGGGTCTTGGGACAGTTGAAGCCAACCATCCTGGGGACTACAGTTGGGATGTATCATCTTGAACTCATCTAACCTCAATGAGACTAGAGCCAATTTAGGAGTGTGAAGAGGTTTTTCAGATGCAATTAAGGTGCCCAATCAGGTGACCTTAAGGAAGGGATATTTTCTAAATGGGCCAATCGTATGCACCATTTAAATTTGGTTCTTGAGATCAATACTAAGATGTCAGAAATTTCAAGCATGAAAAGGACTTGATATACCATTACTGACTTGAAGATGGTGGATGCCATGAGGTAAGGAAGGCAGGTGGCCTCGAAGGCCAAAGAGCAGCTTCCCTGCCCCCACCTCAGCTGATAACCAGCAAGAAAATGGGTACCTCTATGCTGTAACCTCAAGGAATTTAATTCTTCCAATAATAAAAATGAACATAAAAACAGATTTCTCTCAAACAGAAAAAGCACTCAGGCCAGCACGTTGATCTTATCCTTAGATACCCTGATCAGGGAAACCAGATATTCATGGATGATCTCTGACCTGCAGACCTGTGAGCCAATAGATGGGTGCTGTTTTAAACTACTAAATTAGTGGTAATTTGTTATACAGCAGTAATTAACTAGTGTGGTACAATGTTGCAACAATGATATCCCCACTCAGATTTCATAATGAGGTCGCAGCTCCAATTGCTCACATGGACCATCGCAGAATTACTGCCTTGACTTTGCGTTAGGCACTTTTTCTTCTTCCACATCTATGCATTTTAATTGTGGTAAAGAGTTCAAACAATTCTATTTAATATTTAGCTTTAAATGTCATAGTTGTAACACCTTGGCAAATGCACACCTGCTGCAACCTCAGTGCTTTGCTGAATTTTTACAAGTAAACATTTCAGTTTATAATGAACTCCCTGAAACCTAGCAACTGAGGCTGCAGGTTTTCAGATCCTAAGTGCTAACAGGTAATTTTTTGTTTATAAAAATATTTCAAATAGCTGAGAGCCTCTTACTATATGATGATTTAGAAATAATATTAGTATGTATTTATGCTATATTATAGATAATTTAATTTCCTTCTCTTAGTCTCCATGGGGGTCAAAGGTGAATTCCACCAAAATGTGGAATCAGCAAAAATCACTCTTTATTCTCTTCCATACTCAAAGCTCAAGCTCACTTTGTACATGCAGATAGCAGAAAACCACTCCATGGTTAATAGAAAGCTGCAGCCTTTCTAAAATGTTCTGAAAGCCTTTTCTGAAAAGGATAGTAGCAGGGTGCCTAGCATAATGTTTAAAAAAGAAAAGAGAAGAGAAGGAGAAGAAAAAGAAGAAAAGAAGGAGAGAGAGAGAGACTAAGAGAATAGAAATGTGGACATCCAGACAGCAAGGAAACAACTCTGTACAAGTGACAGTATGTTAATTATTTAAGACTGCCCTAAGTGGACCTGACAGATAATTACTAGTGACATTCTTGTGGTATGACCCCATGAAGAATATGGGTAAGCTGATGCACGTCATATGTCTATAACATCTGGTTAAATATCATTGTTCTCTGAGCAAGTTGGAACATAATATTAATTAAAAACCAAAGGGATGGATGCTTCTTTGCATTACCAAAGCAATACAGTAGATGCCCCCACCCCTATATGTGGAGTTTGCTTTAATGGTTCAGCCTCATGTGCTTTGTTTCTCAGTGAGAAATTAACTTTAAGAACACAGGAATGGGGAAAAGACACTTCTGTAAAGCAAAGTTTTGTGCATTTGTAAAACCTTGGAGAAAACGTACCTTTATTTATAATGGTGGTTCTTAAGCTTTGTGTGAAAGATGAAAGACCCATTGGAGAATGGGATAAAAGATACAGTAACTTTCCCTGCTGACCATAAATTACCTGCACGTGCAGACCTTTGGTATTTTACAAACAAGGGGCATTCGAACTCTCAAGTCCAACAGGGAATCACAGGTTAAGAACATTTTTTTTCTAATTACTTAAACTCTGGCAACAATAACAGGCTATTAATAGTAATTCTATAATGGTGTAAATGCTCTGCAACCTTAAATAAGAACATTGTGAAAATAAGCATAATGCTATATATTGTTTCAAAAATTTGCCCAAAACATTGACACACAAAGTGAATAGATTTAGCATTTAAGAGGAAGCACATATATTGGTTTTGTGATGGGGAGCATCAGATGACATTGACAGCTTTGAGATACAGAGGGGGGTGTGTCAGGAGAAAGATTTTCACCTTGCAACTGGATGTGATTGGGAAAAAAGCATTTACTAAGTAATTTATAAATATGTACAAGTGTATCTAGGGATACTTTACATAGCCTGTAGGAATATTTATGTATCAAATTTTAAATATACTTATATTACAAAAAAAGACAAATCTCCTAATTCCATGTAAGAGTTATTACAGGCATATAAAAAGCATAATTACAAGTAAAAGTAGTAGATTAGTAAGCCAATGCAGGAAATAAATGTCAGTACCAGTCTTTGTAGGCAGAGATGTTTATGGCCACAGACACATATATTAATTAATTATCTCAATTTAAAAATGATTGCTTTGTTGCTTGGTTTAAATAACATTAGCAATTCATTTATCTCACTTAACAGATGTGTATGGAGCTCTTGCCATTTGCCAGGGACTATGCTAGGCAATGGGAATGCAGTAGCAAACAAGACAGGCATGGTTCTTTGCAGAGTGGGACAGTGGCAGAGTGAGGACTTCCTGTCATCTGATCCTGGTGTGACTTTCTGACCTTTTCTTGACCATTTCCCCATTTTTCTTATACTACACACCAATAATCTTTCTTTTAGGTGCTCTCTTTACTGGCTTCCAACCTTTTATATTCAGTGTTCTTTGCAAAGTTCTTTCTACACTGCCCACCCCCAATAGCTCCCTGTTCTCCTCTGGCTGACCTCAACTTCTCTTTAAGGTCTTGCTTTGGTTTTTCCTCAAGGTTACTTGAGCTTTTGTAGTTCCCTAAATTTCCCTTTAGCACTCATTACACTTTAAATGATTTGTTCAGAGTCTGTGTTTTTCACTAAACTCTGTGATCCATAATGATATGGACTCCAAGCTCCACCAAAATCCTGGCAGGGAGTAGGTGGCTGATAATGATTTAGAGAATAAACAAAGATATGAATGCATGACTGATCAGCTAATGTGTTATTGAGAGATTATAATTCATAGCAGCTGGAAGTGCTATGTTGAAAAGGAGAGACCTATACAGGGAAGATAGCGTTCTGTTGCTGGTGCCACTGTCACCACCAGCAAAAACTGAGTGCACTGTGGTGTACTGTAAGTCACAGACTGTGGTGTATCTGCTTCAGACCTTCAGCTCCTCCAGTCAGTCACCCATCACTTACACATCCACACAATATGTTGAATGTCCAAGAAATATGACATTGCTCTACATTTGTCTTTTTTTTAAATCCTTACCCAAGGATATGTTTTTTTTTATTTTTATTTTAGAGAGAGGAAATCAATGAGGCAAAGAGAGAAGAGAGAGAGAGTGAAAATAATCAGTTGCCTCCTGTACGTACCTTGACTGGGGATTGAACTCACAATCTAGCTATGTGCCCTGACCAGGGATTGAACCCTGCAACATTTTTGGTGCATGATGCCACTCAACTGGGGTTACATCTATCATTTTCTTAAGATGTTCTAGTATAGAACACAATGTCTAACATATGGTAGGGGCTCAGATACTTATTTCTTAAGTGGATAAACAAATGCACCGAGTTACAGCCACAAAACTGAATAAAAAGAATACATTTTAAGATCAGAGGAAAAGAGACTACCCCCCTACATTTTCTCAAATACTAATGTGTTAGCCAAAATAATCCATGTTAAATATTCAGACTGCATAAGCAGGTTGGCATTTTTAGAAATTAGATCTTTCCTTCATTAAATGTCTTCATTAGATGATTTATTTCAAAGTTTAAATCCATTGAAAATGCACAGAAATAAACAGAAGCAATATCGAATCACACATTTGCAAACATTTAAAATCAAATCAGAAAAACAGTCATCATCTGTTCCTTTCCCATCATACCTCAGTTTGATATACCGATTAGTGTGGCTTCAGCCCGTATCTAAATTTCACTTGGCAATTTGCTAATTCACTTTCATAATAGCACACAGACACAATTTGTACATAAAATTATACTAAGATCTTTTTATAATTTCTAATATTTTATTAACAGATGTTGAAAGTGTGATGATTTTTAATACTCTAAGGTAACCAACCATTTTACTTTAAAATGTTCTCTAATCTTTTCCCTGATTACACGTCTGACTTTACTCCAACAAAATGACCTCATTTTCCTTTTATACACAGGATGAAATTTAATAACACTGGACTTTTTTTTTATAGAAGAAATAGACCCCCCAAAGAACTTTCTGAATATGAAATTTTCCTGTACTTATCCTTCATGAATAAGCTAATTAGCATCTCCAAACAACCTATTAATGCAAGAATTAGTGGCTATTTACTGAATTCCATACCTGATTTGTAAAGCAGAATTGCGCACAATTGTAGTTTGAACTTCTATAGGAAAAAGTTTACTTAATCATATTAATTATTTTATCAAACTGTTTTACATGATTTTTAACTTTGAATTTTTCCTGTATGATACTATTAAATGGGTTACTTATAACAATTATGTGGTGACAGTTTGCATACATTAATCTGCAGAAACAATAACAAATATAGAATTCAAACATCATTTGGCATTACATGGTCTCCTAAGTGTATCTAAGAAATAAGAAACATTGAATATCAAGAATGACTTCCTTTTTTATTTTAAAGGAGCTGACTTCCATGCCTAATAGGTAATAATGTATCTTTATAAATGGTCACATGTATAAAAAAGAGGAATTTGGTCCAGTTGCTTTTATAATTATTTAGGTCCTAGAACATCTCTTAACATTTTTTCAGCCTCTAAGCTTGTGAATCTGCTTTCTGCTTCAAACTTGAGCAAGGAATTTGTGAAAGCTCAACGTACTGTACGAAATAGCTTGACTTCCAGAAAAGAGGGAACTACTTGGGCAGTAAGAAATTGGTCTGTTATTTGACTCCCCTGTAGTCTTGGCCAATTTTCTTAGGCTCTGTTTGCTTCTACTTTCTCTTCTGTAGAATGGGTGCATTAATAATAAATTCTTCATAATGTCACCTTGACAATTAATTTAGATGACACATTAACTGTGTGTCATCAAGGTGTGTGGTCCATGGTAATCATGAGATAAACTTTAGTTCACAGTAGCAATAATATCATTACATCAATTAAACAAAGAGGCCATTAGGCCGAGATGGCTCTAATGCTGCCTATAAAATGCCTCAAAGTTCCGAAACCTAAGCCTAAGGACAACCAAATCATAACAGCCGACTGGCCTGTCTCAAATAAGGCGACTATGTAAGTTATAGCCAAATTATTTTCTCGCCGTTCCTCTCTGTAAAAGTCTTACCCCCAGATCCTGTTGGTAGGGTGTGCCTAACCACTTCTGGTTTGGTGCTGCCAGATTCAAATTGACTTTTGCCCTAACAAACCTAACATTTTTAATATGTCTCAATTTATTTTCCAACAGCATTAGTATTTATAATTGAATCATGTGCTATAAATCCATTATGAGAGACTTCCATGGATTTATAACATGACCATAAAAATTACTTATTTGCACTGTAAATATTGGGCACACTGTACATGCACATGCTTTTTATATCTGGACCTATTATTAGAAGAAGAGTTTTCATGAGTCCAGTTAAATTTTACCTGAACCTGGTGTCCCTGGAAAATGCAGACAGTTAAAGAAATCCTTTCCCTGACTCTATTGTAGTCCAGGGAACAGTGTACTGTAAACAATCACCCCTGTGACTAGATTGTGATGAAAAGGGAGTTTTATTAAAAAAACCAAAACAATAAAGTTGGCAAGTCCAGTGATAGAAAGTAACCGCATAGGATGACCTGATCATGAATTCCTAACCGCAGAGCTCGTGGCGGGTAGTCGGGTAGTTGTGCCCGAGAAGTCGATCTTTTTTAGTAAAAGGTTTATCTTGGCCTTAAGCAAGCCCTGTCCATTGTTCTTGTGCATCTAGGCTAACACACCTGTGGAACTCCAGAGTAATCCTCTTTTTCAGACCGCTGGGAGGCATCGTTATCCCCAGGAGAGCACAATCTTATTAACTGTTCCTGGCTTTCCCCCACTTTCATGTAATCTTCCTTACCCTCCTTCCATAATTCCAAAGTTGTTTGGTTTTATTTTTAAAAAACTACGACACTGTCATTCTTTGGAGCAGCTAAGATCTTGCTTCCTGGCAATGGTCATTTCAACTCAAAGTCATATAAAAAATTCTGTACAGGTCTGAACATTTCCGATGTCAGAAAAGGAGCCCTAAGTCAACCAATTAGCACTTGTCTTCTCAGCACAAGTGACCCGGCCCACCTTCAAGACTTCCATTTCCTTCATATAAGGAGAGTAATCCTGCTTTAACCAGCCAGCTAATGACCACGAGGACTTCCCTGCTCCTGCTCATTTTAGTCTATAAAACCCTCTTGTGCAGTTCTTTGGAGCTCCTTCCTATTTTCTAGACAGGGTATTTCCAGGTTCATGAAGGAGTAGGGGGAAAAAAAGCTAACTAGATCTGAAAATTAAGTATCTGTGACATTTCTTTTAACAACTCAAAGATTATGCTTTTTGTTTCTTTTAAATTTTATTTTTAAATTTCCCCAACAATTGATTCTGCTGGGTATGTGGCATCACTGTAGGCCTACCCGCAGAGGCTGGACACCCCTGTCTCCACTGTCAGGACTAACACGGGAAATAAAGATACGGATTTTTGCTTTGATTTTTCACAGTACTGGTACTCCCTCACAACAGGTGGTTGCTCACTGCAGATATTTCCGACAATGTGAGTGCAACACAGAAGAGTTCAGAGCAGAACAACAAGCAATTTAATAATAACAATAAGGTCCTCCCCCAGGACTCACCTTCCTATCTCTAGCCTCCTGTATTTCTCCCCGCCCAGTTTCTTTGAAGTGCAACATTTCTTACACTTTGTTATGTAGAACAATTTTCCTACCAGGAACTCAGCTCTGGGGTTGCTTTACATATGCAAAAATGCATTAAGAATTCTGTTAAGCAGAGATCCATTTACTGTAGAACTTCAATCTTTAGCAACATAAAGCCCTGACAAATGCTTTGAGAGTAAAATCTTCCTTTAATATTAGTCAGCAAAACTTTCTAAGCATCCCTCTATTCTCTGCAGACTTATCTCAGAAGGGAGCAGAATTAAATTTACCCTCCTCTTGATATTAATTACAACGTTTATCTTATGACAGACCATCTTACCTCACTTTTGCTGTTGCTACTTTAACTTACATTTTTACAAAATCACAGCTATTCACATGATGTTTAAAGAGTGTAAGTAAACCTGTGAAAAAATTCAAAAAAGAGAACCAAACCAAAGGCTCCTTGGCTTTTCCTCCATATTTTCTTTTCAATTAGAAATCACAATAACACATGAATGTACAAGTTTACTTTCACTGAAAAAAATTCTAAAGTTACAGAATCATTCAAATGATCTGTGACCCATCACTCTAATCCAGTTCCCTTTCCCATAGGTACACATGTGGTTATCAGTGTGATATGCATTCTTTCAATGGATTTTCCCCCACATTCCTACTTTCTTTTTTCTTTAATTTTAAGCTAAGGTGTTGCTAAAGGAAATATTACCCACAACATGTGTTATAGCAGTAAACTACATAGATATAGGCACTTAAAGGGGGTTTTGCAGCTGGGAAGAAAGATTGGGCTCAACTCAAATATAAGAAAAAGTGGAACTTTGTAGTCAGGGAGGAGATCAGTGGATAGAAAATTACTAAAAGGATGGTAGTGGGGATTCTGGTGACACCAACCAAAAGGATTCTTGCTGAAGGTACGTACCAGGTAGGGGATGGTGGAGGATAAAATACTAGTCAGGTCCAGGTGAGCAGATAATGAGGGTAGGAGATTTGGGCTCACACTGGGCTCTTGAGGACACACTCAAGGATGGAGCCTCATTGAAAAAGAGCTCAGCGGAGCCTGGCTAGCATTTGATCAGAGAAAGAATTGTTGCCATTTCCTTTATTTGATTATGTTCTAACAACCTTTACAAATTCATCTCAAACTAAGTCAATTATTCAAAACTAAAGTAGGAAGAAGGAGTGTTTCTAATGAATAGTTCCACTTTTTGTTCTCCACATTGCTTTTTCTACCTTTGAGTTATATCTCCCTTCGGAGTCTGGTGGCCAGGTTGAAAGGACCATCGAAGCTCAGGGCTTCAGGTGCTGGCCGAGGGAAGCCTCTCTCAGCTCTTTGCATCACAGATCCTGCTGTTCACTGAGGCAAATGTTTGCTGGGCATCTCTCTTTGCAGCCGCCACAGTTGGCATACGCACACCTACCCTTGAAACTGATAGCTGTATTCTTCTCTGAATTTGACCCAGAATATCTTCATTTGCCTTCTCCTTATGTCATTCTTTCTTCCGATAGAATTCTCTTTATCCACTTTTCTCTAGTCTCAAACGTTTCCTTCCGTAAGCTAATATATGTCCAATAACTTTAAAATATTGAACAAACTTAGATCAAATCATTAATATTTTCTTTTTAAACCTTTCTAAACAGCCTTCATTTTTCCTCTTGTTCTACTTCCACTTTTTGTAATTATAATACACAGATGTTACATATGTGCTAGAATCCTAGATATAAATGGAACTTCTCTAAATCATACCTTTTTATGCAGAGAAGAATGGACTACAATACAATATAAAATGGGTAGGGTGATATTTCTTGACACAGGCTAATAATATATAAGTATTTTAACTTATTTTAAATAATATAGTATTCAAATCTTTACACATTTACATAGATACACTTCTTAGTTTTCTAATTAATGAGTGTCAAACATGTTTTTTAGATATTTACCAAGCATAATAGGCCAGATTTTATGAATCAATATGAATCATATGCATTATCACATAATTGCAAAATTATTTGTTTGCCACTAAGAGCATCCCTTTACCTGCTGTCATGGAAACAAACCAAGTAGTCATAAGGCACCTTCCATTTAATTTGCTTCAAAAATTTCTGAGTATCACTCTTATCCTTACCTGCTAATAAAACATTGTTTTATTCTTTTAAGATAACCAAGTCTATGAATTTGTTTTGCAATCTTTCTTTTCTTAAACTATTATTTTATAAAAATATTTAAAAATAAATAAGCATGGCATAATAAAACTGCATTTGTATTATTCTTATGTTATAATCTTTACTTGTTTGTTTTGCTCTGAATAATTATCTTGTCATTCAGTAGAGAAAAATGACAGGCAATACTAAGTAAGATGTATTTTCCAAAGATAAATCTTTTTTATTCTCAAAGCATTTGCTCCTCTCCAATATCTGTCTGTAAACTGATCACTTTGTAACTCATCATCACTGAAGAGAGAGGCATCGGAAGAAACTTAATTGCTCAAAATGTGAATGATGCTAATAGATGGGAGAAGAAATGGCCATGTTAAATCCATTAAGTTTTCAAAAACATCAGATGCTGCCAGGAAAAGTCCTCCAGAGACACATTTGACAATAGTGCTCAACTCATAATGAGATTCCACTGAATCAATTTTGTACAGTCTCCATATAAACTGAAGAGAGATTGTCTATTAACAAGAGGGGTTGACACTCAGTTGAGCAGTGACAACATGTGTCACCCATCCATTCTTAATTTACTGATGCTGACAGTGCTGACTTCTCTATTAAGTGTTTCACTCTTAGCAACTCCTAACACCCTAGATGCACCCAGCTTGTATCACATCCTTTACTCTCTTAACTCTCTGCTTCTCTCACAAACTCATTAGTTCCACCTACTCAGAGACATGGGAACAGAAAGAGGGTGGTGGGCACACGATGCAATATACAGATCATTTATCATAGGATTGTACACTTGAAACCTATATGATCTCATTAATTAATGTCAACCCACTAAGTTATTTAAAATAAAATTAAAAAGTGAATATGACATTTATCTGCCATCATTTCCCATTTCAAGACCTTAACTCTAGTCCTAGTTTAATTGAAAGAATTTGAAAGGAGAAAGAAATAAACTAGTTGAATGCTAATATAATCACAGTTCAACATAATCATTTTTGTACCGACTATTTATTAGAGGACAACTAGGTTACTTAGAGCTAAAGTCCAAAGGGCCTTCTGTAGAATGTCAAATAGTCTAGTTACAGCCTTATTGATAAATCAAACACTAACTGTACACATAGAAAATCAAACTGGAATTATTTAGCAAATATTTGTTGAGTGCAGCCTGTGGTCTACTCTTATACTAAACACTGGGGACTCTGCAGTGAACAAAAACTCCAAATCTATGTCCCAGCAGGGCTTATTTTGAGTGTATGTAATTGTGTCTGTGTGGGGGGGCATGGTAAGCGATGTCGGGGACAGTAAGAAAGACACTATTAGATGGAGGTAAGCATTATTTAAAAAAAGCAAACCACACATAGAGCTAGACAGTATAGAAAGGAGAAGCTGTGGGGGAGGTTTCAATCTTTAAATAGACATCTATGTAGATCTCACTGAGGTAACATTTAATGAATGCAAGGAGGAAGGGAACTATAGAGGAGGCTGGGGAAAGATCATTGCAACTACAGGAACTGAGAACATAGTATGGAAAGTATAACTGTGTCAGGGGCTCAGGTAGGATGGAATGCAGGATAATTATAAGGGAGTGTGACCTAAGCCATTGGTGGGTTCAGGCTACCTTCCTTGGTTAAGGGTACTCTATCTTTCTGTAAGAAACAACACACCAACCTCATCATTATACTTGAAAATCACATAGAATTAACTTCCTTCACATAAATCATGATCCTTAAGACCATAGTATTTGTTTGATCTCCAATAATAAATAATGCAATGCCAATATTTACATGTTCGGGGGGAAATAGAAACTTCATCTCATTCCACAATGACTATTACAAGCTGTATCTCTTCTTCCACTTGAATGTTATGTGAAAAGAGTGCTTCAAAGAGCTGCGTGGGGCTCTCATGAAGCGCCACTGTGAAGCTGGCACTGCTGTAGCTAGACCGGAGGGAAAGGGCACTGGTTAGCTGATGGTAGTGTATGAGCCCCCAGATCGAGCCTTGCTTGATCTGACTCTGAATATTTCAGTCATGAGTAGTGCATATATTCTTTCCATTATTAAACCGGTGGGACTTTTCAAAAGTGCATGCAAATTTTATTCTGCAGAATCTGGCTATAGCCTCTGGAGTTGCAAATGACCTAAGCTAAGGATTGAAATTAGCATCAGAGATAGACTTAAAAAATTATATTACAAGGTGTGATTTAATAACAAATTGAAACTATTATTGGGCACATTGGGAGATAAAAAATTTAGAAGTAGTTTGAGTTAATAATGGAAAAGAAATACATTTTGTGTAGTCATCTGTAATGGGATTCAGGATATGCTACCTCAAAGTATGGCCCCTTGGTATATTGAATATTATAAACTTCTGATGTTTAAAAAACAAAAGCAAGTAGGTCACTTTGACCTTTTCCTGCCCTTCTCCCCTGAAACAAGTCATTATGCTCTCCTGTGAGAGGTGCCCTTCCTATACCTGAAAGAAGCATCCTTATCTTCAAAGACAAAGGGATACCAAGAGGAATTCAAACAAATAGGTCTCGCTAAGTTTCCCCAGTTTAATAAAATCACCTTGACCTATTATATTTCTCTGTGACTGTCTATTTTTCATCAAACCTCACATAAAAATACTCAGATGTAACTGTTTCTTTGGGTCTTTGTGTCCTTATAAAGGCTCTTGCGTCATGTAAAACTTCTATTAAATAAATGTGTATGCTTTTCTTCTATTAATTCAGCTTTATTAGTTTAATTTTTCAGATCCAGCCAGGGACACTAACAAGGTTAGGGAAAACTTTTCCTCCCCTACATTGGCATATTGAACAAATTAATATTATCTTCCCTTTGGTTCAGCCAGTTAATTGGAGGTTTGGAGAATAGGATCTGCTAATATAATTATTTCCCTGTGAGTGAATTTCTGTTTCTTCCTTTCAGAAATGTGTTGTAATATGAAAAGTAGAAATGAGTATAAACAAGACAAGATTCAGGTTTGGATATCATGACTAAACGCCAGGATAGTTAATGGAGAAAACAGTTATCAGAGAAAACGTTAGGAAGCGGCCTTGACTATAATCCACAATTTCATGGGCACGTCTACAATTGTTGCAAAACTGGCCTTTTTGTGAAGTATTCTTTTAAGACTGACATTCTAATTGAATCATTTCTTATCTGTTGTTACTTCCACTGCCTGCAATTAATACTATGCTTAATTCAATATAGGTGGTCTATGGGACAGTCCACTCATTGTTTTATTATAAATAATTCCCAAATTCTTAAAATCTATTGAAGTGTAAACTTAATTTTTTCTAAAAAGAATAAAAATAACTGTACATTTGAGTGTAAAAAAATATCAAAATATTAAGCTGCGTCTTCCAAAAACCATTTTCTACTTTCAGAATTAAACACATTTTCACATCAACAGATTATGCTGACACAGGAATTGATTATGTTGTGAATGAAAAGATGTTAAACTTATTTTAATAATAGAATTATAAGTATGTTAATGACAAAGATGTATATGGAAAATATGTTAATAGCTGCTGAGTTTCTTGCGTTCTGTTAAATGATGAGTGATTACTCTTGAAGCATATACTCTTCAAGGTTCTCAAGAGTTGCTTGTTTCTTTTTTTTTTGTTTTTTTTTACAAACGATGTTTGACAGTAGAGGTTTTATTACAATTTTACCAGATATGCCTATGATCATGAACAAGTAAGTCCTAGAGATAATATTTCCATTAGCCACTGTTCCACTTTATTCTTTCAAGCACTTCATTTTTGTTACAGAACAAACAAGGGGGCCTGGGATGATATACTACTACTGAAAGAAACCCCCAGGTCCGTTATGTCCGCCATCTATAGGAAAGATGTCTCTCAATGCCAGAGATCCGTGAAAAGGAAATGTTTATTTAATGCTATACAAACTTAAAGTAGTGACCTAATGTCTTCATCAAAACCTTAAAGTCCCTTAAAACACCCACAAACACACACAGTCCTTCCTTCCCACTTTGCCCAGTCTGGGGTACCATATCTCAGGAAAGGAAATAGAAGCCCTGGGCTCAGGCAGCCCCCAGTTCTTCCTAGTAATCTGTCTACAGCTGGTAGGCCTCCCTCAGTTCCTGGCACCATCAGCTGTGTAGCCGGGATCTCTACTAAAGCCGGGTGGTGGTTCCCCCTTCTAATGCTGTGGGGGTCCCCACTCTGGCAAAGGAGTGTGGTCCTCTTGACTGCTCCAGCTGCATGGTCCTCTCTCCACCAGGGCCATGGGAGTCTCCACTCAGCCAAAACCACATGCTTCTCCCCTCTCAATGGCTGCGAGGAGGGGTGGGGGTGGCCACGCTGCCAAAGTCGAGTGGCTAAAAGCCGCATGGTGATTTTCTCTCACAGTACTGCAGGAGTCCCCACTCTGCTAAAGGCCAAGTGGTTCTCCCTCCCAGGTCTGAGGGAGTCCCCACTCTGCCAGAAGCGCATGGCTCTCCCTCGCTGGCTGCTGTGTCTGGGTTTAAATCCCCACACCAATCTTCCTCTGCAGCCCCATTTCCGACTCCTCCCACACTCGGCCATACCTGCCCTCAATCTCCCATTCTTTCCAGCCTTTCTGGCTGCCAACGTGGATCTGGGCAGGTGTGGTCCCATGTCATGGAGCCAATCATCTCCAAGCTCCCACACAGGTGCTGTAATTCGGGGGACCTGCCCCCCACTTATGTATTGGTGGGGAAGTTACTTCCATCCCCTGGCTCAGAGCATGGCCACGGCTATTTAACATATTTATGTAACCAGTCAAAGGTTAGAGATATGTTAAATGACCATGCTAGAGGTTAGCTGCAAAGCTGTTGCTATGCAAAACAGCTCTCAATGGGCCTGCTCCATTTGTCCCTTTCCCCCACTCACACCTGTTGGGGGTGGTGAGGACATTCTAATATTTTCTGAACACCTTGAGTTCTGGACCCCATTCCAAATCCCCATTTGGGGTCCCTCCTCTTGCCTGCACCCTGTAACATTTTCTCATTGAGTCTTTTATCAAGTACAGGATGAGAGGCCAAGGTCCAACCACCCAGGACTAAAGAGAACAGTGATTCTCTACCAATCACTTAAGCTGTGGTGAATACTAACTACAAGAAGGCAGATCACTGCATAAACACAGAGGTTTCCCCGCAGTGTGGCAGATGATGTGGAGGGACAGGAAGAACAGCATTAAGAGCTCTTTCTGCCCCTGAGTCCCAGCACTGACACGTGTAACTTGGGAATTACATAGATGCTGTGCAGTGAAGCTCACTCATTGGATGGCTGAGTAGGCAAGAAATCTGTTAAGCACTTGTTCATAGATTTCTAGGAAAACTGTCATTGTTTTTATGAGCAGGGGTTCCCTCTTTCTATGAAAAGTCACAGTAGTTTGGTTTATTGGATTTGAGGGCAATCATTCAAGCCTTCGCTAAACCCATTTGCCATATTTGACTACTTATGCTATAAATCTGAAGATTAAATACCCACATTTATCTCTTTTAAATTCCCAGAAGTATCTCCTAGATCTTAAAACAATTAAAATGAAAAAGTCTGCATCCGTTTTTCTATTTGATTACATCCATTCCCACCCCAGCTGACTCACTGTCAGCTTCCCTCATTTCAGCTACTTTAAAACTGCAATCCCAGCAGCTTATGGCTTGGCGAGCATGTCAACGCAGGGTTATGTCTTCAAAAATTACATTTGAAACCTCACTGAGCTCTGAAATATCCCTTGGCAAGGGCATAGCTATAGGATATTCTCTCCATGAAATTTCAGAAGAGATATTTATTTTTATCATTAACATTGTTCACCTGTCTAGTCAATCTTTTTATTCATTTATCAAATATCATATTTATTATATACTAAGTGATAAGAATACAGACATGGAAATACATACCCTTCAGCTCTTATACAACTGAAACTTTATGAAGTCTCAGTCCCACACGCACACAGAATTGCACACCCTGTACTAGGATCTTAATGTGTGTAAGCTCAAAGGTGTAGAAGACAAAAATGTGCTTAATTCAATAGTTTTACATTTTAACATAGCACATAGAATCCATGAAAATGAGAAATCATGTTTATTTCTTTACAAGGGTCTTAAAGTGATTTATCCTTAACAGAAACCACAGATCAAAAATACAAGAAGTCTTTGGCACAATGTGACTGCTGTGACTATCAGCTTAGGTATAGAAAGTGCCATTTAAAATTTAGTGAGTCAGAGCCTGGGGATGCTTCCACCACCTGTCACTTCCTCTTAACAGCTCTGATGTTGGTCAACTACTTAGAATATTATTGCACCATTTTTCAATCTTTGCCTGCAGTAGCTTAACAGAGTCGCTGACACTTTTTTTTGCAATCTAAGTTAATATAGACAAGCATTTTCTAAGGCAGCCCTAAGGCCAAGGGGAGTATTTATATCTACTGCCATTCAGAGAATAACTGAGCCAATAAAGCACTCGATAGATTTTGTACTTTTCCCATTATGTTTCTGGGCCTCCTGTGGGTATTTTACTCAAGACCGTGGGTGTTCTTAATCAAGAAAAACAACATATTTCTTCCATCATTCTGTTCTTGCCATGTTTTCATTTACACGGATTTTTTGTCAAGTAATTTTGAAGTTTCAAAAATATTCACTCTATCCACTGGAACATGTACCAAAATGGCTCTGATATATCGGTACTCACTGACCACATTCAGTTAATTTTGTTGGACTGAGAAATGCATTGTTTTCCATATAAAAAGGTTTTTTTGTGTGTGTTGTTTTATTTATAATGTAAGACCACATGAAACCCAGACATGGCCAATATGGGTACAAAGCAAGGATCCAGTAAGGCTCAGTGTGAATATAAAACCCCAAATTTCACTAAAGTTGAAAACTATGTGGAAACCTAAAATGTCTAAGCTATTATACTAGTTATCATGAACTAAATGTCTTGCATTTCAGTGTGAAGAAATCTATCTGTGAGCCTTCTGGCATTCCTACTTGTTAATACTTCCAAAATCAAGATAAATGGATAGATTTGTTTTATCGATGATAGCTAGATAGCTAGATAGATGAAAGAAAGAAAGAAAGAAAGAAAGAAAGAAAGAAAGAAAGAAAGAAAGAAAGAAAGAAAGAAAAAGAAAGAAAGAAAGAAAGAAAGAAACGAGGAAGGAAGGAAGGAAGGAAGGAAGGAAGGAAGGAAGGAAGGAAGGAAGGAAGGAAGGAAGGAAGGAAGGGGAAACAAGGTAAAATTGCATACTGAATCTGCCAATATGTACACAGAATAAAAACTACCTATTACAGTTCCACCTGATTCATTGGGGATACATTCCAAGACCCCTCAAAATTGTGGATAGTACAAACCCTGTACATACTATGTTTCTTTCCTATACATATACATACCTCTGATAAATTTAATTTATAATATTAGGTACAGTAAGAAATTGACAACATAGACAATTATAACAATATACTAAATCTAATTTATGTGAATGGCATTATTAGGTAATACAAGGGTCACTTGAAAACAAGGACTGAGATATTAAGACAGTCAATTTAATAACTGAGGTGACTACTAGGTAAGTAACAGGTAGCTTATAGAATGTGGATATACTGGACAAAGAGATGATTACAGAAGGACAGAGCAGAGTAGCATGCGATTTCATCACCTGACTCAGGATGGCACACAATTTAAAATTTATGAATTGTGCATTTCTGGAATTTTCTGTTTACTATTTTTGGCCCTCAGCTGAGTGTAGGTAACTGAAACCACAGAAAGCAAAACCAAGGTTAAGGGGAACTACTGTAAAAAAATTTGACATTAAGTAATTGAAAAGATTTTTTAAAGAATTGTTTAAGTAAAGTATTTCTTGATTTCTCATCCAGTTTAGTACTACTAATAATAATAATTAAAAAAAAACTGCCCTGGCTGGTGCATTCAGTTGGTTGAGTGCTGGCCTGCAAACCTAAAGGTCACTAGTTCAATTCCCAGTCAGGACACATGCCTGGGTTGCAGGCCAGGTCCCCAGTTGGGGGTGTGTGAGAGGCAGCCAGTCGATATATCTCTCCCTCATCAATGTTTCTCCACCTCTCTTTGTCCCTCCCTTCCCATCTCTCTAAAAATAAATTAATAAAGTTAAAAATAATAATTCAGAGCTATTATAGGGGTATAAGAGATAAAGATGAACTAGCTAATGAAGAGTATCATGAGAGGAGTATTCTAAAGAACTCACATCTTTCCACTGCAAAAAATGTGATTCATAGCTATTATTTTATATCTAGGATGAGGGCAGAGTTTTATGCAATATTTATTTCTTCCTTTTATTTTCTCTCAATATGAATATACAAAAACATAGAATTTGATTATGTTGAATAAGAGTTACCCTTTCTTTTCTTTAATTACTGAATGCCAATGCTCCCCTTTAACACATCCAGATCTTACCAGGAACTCTGACCACTGTTTTGCTTGGCTTATTCTTCATTTGCAGAGCTAATGGAGGACAAAGAGAATTACCCCTGTTTGAATGACAAAGCTACATAAACTTTTATTGTTTCTGAGAAATGAATGATCCAAGAAAACCTGTCTCTTAATGTTATATACTTTATTTGGATATTGCTCAGTTAGGTTATTAGGTTAAATTTTTTAATGCGTTAACCTATTCTGAAATGTTTAGCAAGCGCAACTAAAATGACATGAATTTACAGAAATCATATGCCCTCCATTATGAGTCATTGCAGCAATGATGAATCCCTCACACAGGAATTACTTGACTGATGCTTTTCATGGATAGTTGGCAACAAGATAAGACGAGGGGCATTAACAACGTTTTCTGTGTTGGTTTTAGTAAATTGATAAACACAGAAGAAATATGACAGCTGATCCCCACAATCAAATCTATCAGGCTGTGGAAAATTGAAACTACTCTTAAGAACAGAAGTGAAGGAAAATCCTTTTTGGTTTTGCTAAATTCAAATATTTCTTTTCATGTTCTTAGACTTGTAAAAAACAAAATCAATTATCATGTGTTAATCTGGAAACTTTGTTACAGCTTAAATTACTATGGGCCTTTTATCTCAAAAATTAGGTTAATTTTTAAAAATACAGTGTATTAAATAATGCAAGACATGACATTAAATGGCCTTGTCACATAATGAAAAGCATTCATGGTTATCAGAACAAATAGATTACATAATTTTTTAAAAAAGATTTTATTTATTTTTAGGGAGGGGAAGGGAGGGAGAAAGAGGGGTAGAGAAACATCAACGTGTGGTTCCCTCTTGCATGTCCCCAGGGTTGGGGACCTGGCCTGCAACCCAGGCAGGCATGTGCCCTGACTGGGAATCACACCAGTGACCCTTTGGTTCGCAGGCCAGGGCTCAATCCACTGACCCACACCACCCAGGGCAGATTACATAGTTTTATCATGATTTTACTATACTTAAAACATTATTTGAAATGATCTAATGTGATTTATTTGTGTTGTTGAATCTAACAACATAAAGAACCCAATATTGTTTATGAGTCTTAATTTCATAATTACATAATTCAAGAGCATGGAAAGTTCCAGAATTTTTAACACATAAGAAGTATGCAAAGGCATACAAGTACACAACATGCTCAGAAAAAGCAAATGGTTCAGGGCATCAAGAAAGCAGTGTTCTTCATACTGAGGAATGCAACCCCCTGAAACCTCCCAAGGCTAGCTGAGCCTAGAGGGTTTTAAGTCAGTGGAGGGCTTATTGGCATACATGTAGTAGTTCTAAATTTTTATTTTCTTCTTTAGTATTTCTTCTATGCCTTTACTTGGACTTTTTATTTAAGAGTGTTCATAATTTTTGAAACACTTTTATGATAGCTACCTTAAAATACTTGTTACATAATTCCAACACTGTCATCTCAGTGTTCCTGTTTGTTGGGTGTCTTATTCAAGTTGAGATGTCCCTGGCTTTTGTTCGTATGAGGAATTTTGGATTATATCCTGGACAGTGTGAGTATGTTGCAAGGCTCTGTTTCCTGTCTCAATCTTGTCGTTTAGCAGGCACTCTAAACTCTTGTCGTTTAGAGGGCCAGAAGGTACACCTTGGCTCACATTTGCTGGCTGTGGTTTGAATGTTAATTTAGTGTTCACAGTATTTGTGTGCAATTCTGGTCTGCCCCACGATGTACTACACAGTGTCCAGTCTGAAACCTGGGTGTCATTTTGCAAAGTGGTTCTGTTTGTAAACTTTTGCTCTTTTGTGTCTCATTGGTTTCGCACATGGACCTCACAGAAGTTCTACCAGGACTTTATACACAGGCTTAAGGAATCCTTTCACCAGCTCCTTCATCTACTATCCTCCCTTAATTCTGGTAGGGGTAAGGATTTACAATTCTGTTGCCTTTCACTTCATACAGGGTGCGGAGAGTCCACAGGGCACCACCCCATGGTCTGCGCAGCGCCTAGTGGGGATGAGAAGATGAACCAAGTCGTGGGTTCTGGGTGGGGACGTGCGGCTGGACTTTATTTACAGTCTGTATGGCTCTAGCACTCAGTGGGAAGAGAGCAACTTAACTTTCTGAGTAGCTTTATTCCAGCATAAAACAGATTTAGTCAAAAAGGTTTTGTCCTTTAGAGCTGCTCTTTTCTGTTTTTTTTTTCCCTTCCCTTTTCTGAGGTTTCTTTTAGATGTTTTCTGTATTTTTAGTTAAATTTAGTGAAAACATAGGGCAGAATGTGCTTTTCCAGTCTCCTTAAGAACTTGAAATCTCATTTACTCTCTTATGTTCCCAAAGAAAATAAAGAACACCATCATTGGACAAGATATATGCATCCCTATGTTCACTGCAGCATTATTTACAATAGTCCATATATAGAAGCAACCTAAGTGTTCATGGATAGATGAATAGACAAAGAAGATACAGTACATATGTACAATGGAATGTTACTCAGTAAAAAAAGAATGGATGAACCCAGAGGGTGTTCTGCTAAGTGAAATAAATCAGGCAGAAAGAGACAAATTCCATGTGATTTCACTTATATGTGGAATAAAAAACAAAATAAATGAACAAACAAAACAGAAACAAACTCATAGATACAGAGAACAAATTGCTGTTCACCACCTGAGAGGAGGCTGGGGATCGGTGAAAAAGGAGAAGGGGTGCAAATTCCCTGGTATACAAACAGTCATGGGGGGTAAAGTACAAAATAGGGCATATAGTCAGTAATACTGCAATAACTGTGTATGGTGTCAGGTGGGTGCGAGGCTTGTAGGGGTATTTCATAAGGTATGTAAATGCCTGATCACTGTGTTGTACACGTGAAGGTAATATAATATTGTATGTCAACTCTAATTGAAAAGTAACATTTAAAAAGTAAGTTTAAAAAGCACCACCATTTTTAGGTCGACAAGCCAGGAACGAAGTTTGAGACTTGGCCCTATAAACTGGAGAATGTGTGTTCTATTCATCACCAGCACCGCTGACCTAGTTCAAGCACTGTTCACTGTTTGTAATTTCTAGTGCTGATTACTGAAAAGTCTTCATGAATGTTTGCTTTGCTTCTAATATTTTCCTGTTTCAGACTATTCTCTAATCAGAATAACCATTCTGAACTGAACATGTGACCACATTACTTAAAACCCTTCAACAGTTTCCAATTTTATTTTGAAAAGCCTCCCTAACTCTTTACAAGGTCATTTACTACCTGCACGCTCTTGCCTTTTTTACTTCTGCTTTTACACACTCTGCTCTTCCTACCTTTAGCTTTCACTTCCTACCTTGTCAGGCTTTTGCCTCTCCCTAACAATAGCCCATCCTCCTCACCTGGGCAGATAAAACTCAACATCACCGCTTTCCGAAGTATCCATTCTTTAGCATCACCTCTTACTGTTCCTTAAACAACTGAAAAAGTAGCACTTACTGCTCAATGTTGAGGTTCTGCTCTCTCCAGTAGACTATGAGCTTAAGGCAAAAGTCATAATTTCTATTTGCTCATTCATCTATCCCTAGAACCTGACCCATTGTAACCCTCCAAAATAAAAAACCACCTCCCCCAAAAATTTACTTGAAGAAATGAATATGTGAATGAAAGGGTTTGAGCCTGGGTGACAGGAGCAGATAATGGATAATGGTGCTGTTATTTAAATTAGGGAACCTAGTAGGAAACTTAGTTTCCTGAGATGAATTAAACCTGTCTTTGAACTTGATGACTTCAGGGTGGCAGTAGCACTTCCATTCTCATACACATCTCTGTAAGAATGAGGGTGTGTGAGTGTGCCCACACTGTGGTTTCCCATGTGAACAAATTACAGATGGTAATATGTATAACCAAGTATAGATTAGAAGATTTGGCAATGTTTTATGAGGGAGAAATATTCCTGGTAATATGAAGTCTGGACACGTTTTGTTGAAAAATACACACTGTCATAAAAGAGTTGAGTGTATAGACTTGTAGCTGAAAATCCAGGAGAGCAAAGGGAGTTTGCAGAGGTCAGTTCCACAGGAGAGAAGTATAGCCTCCATAAATGAGTGGGATTAAGAGTGAACGGTGTTGTTTGTCCTCGGGTTTGAAGTCTCTACAATTCAATGTTGCTTTGGGGATACCTTCCCAAAACCTAATATTGACAAAACTTTCTTATATAGCTCTTAAAAATGTAACACTTGCCATAAAAGAAATCAGAGAAATTCCTTTAAATGAACAAATATAGACAATGAAATATAGCTTTTGGTGCCAGAATTGCCTCTTTTTTGAAGGTGATAATATTAACCAATTTGTATGGAAAGAGCATTAAGAGTAAAAGCACTAAGAAGACATGCAATTTTCAGTCTGGGAGATAAGGAGATTAGAAGTCACCACTTCATCCTGACAAGAAAGAAACTGGACAAACTGAAACCTAAATTTCTGGAGCCTTATTAGCTTTTATATCTATTAAGTAAGGTAGAAATATACATTCCATAGTAATACTTCAGCATCAATTTGATAATAGATGTAAAATATTTACTCCTTATCAAGGTCAAAGTAAGAAATCATGAGAAAAAAATTTTAAGCTCATTTAATGAGCAATGACTGAAGGAGGCAAAATTTCTGTCATAAAAAATTTACATACATAAAAAGTATTTACACAAAGGCAGGATTTTGTTTATTTTAGTGAATATTAAATCATCAGAGAAGTGTTAAATCCTTTTCAGAAGGACCATGCTTCCCTGACAAGCTTTGTGCCATGCAACTGAAATTTTGTATGACTGACCATTCGTCCAAAACATCCAGGTTCTCAGTTCTTTTCTTTTTTATTTGGATGTTTATTTTTGAAGAAATCATTTATCAAACATGCAAATAAGCAAAAGGAAACTGGTTCTTCAATATTTTGAAGTGTACTTTTTGTAAGCATACCTGTCATCTAATTCTCTCAAGAGATAAATGTCTATGTTTTCTACCCTCATAAATTTAGAAATGAATATACTAAAAAAGATAAATCATAATATGCGTGGCCTATAGAAATGATAATTCAAAGCTTGTAATTCTGTTCTAGAGAAATTTACCTTTTAGCAAACTGACATATTTGTATTCTTTTGTATTGTATTTTTGTATTCTTTCCTTAATGAGTTATTCAAATACCTGTAAGCACAATGTATTGTCTTTTGCCTAGTGCCTCACTAGAAAGTAGAATACAAATTTGACCTTAGACAAAACAAAACAGCCTTTGAATGTTTTTCATGTACCCATATGGCTTCTACATCTTCACCCTAACTTATCTTCTCTCTTTCTTTCCTCTGTGCTTTCCTTCTTCCCCTTATTGCTTCTCTCTCATCTTCTTTTTCTCTTCCTTTCCTACTTCCTTTTTTCTTTTCCTAATTTTACCCACTTTTGACCAAGCTGTAATATAGAATACTAACAATTGCCTATGCACTCATAATTTGTATCTCATTATAGCCTTGTTCCCACGCTGCATGAAGTGCCTCGGAATTTATGTTGTTATCTTATCTCTGGGACTGAGTAACAGACAAATATGATAAACTATCCCACTTAAAATTTGTGAGTATTGATTATATATACTTATCTTCAAAAAGTGAATTAAATTATCAGGTAACCCAGGGAACGGACTCTGAGACTTTCTGTGCATTGGAGGGAACCACCTCTGTGAAAAGTTGCACGTTTGTTATACAGTAAAAACGTGCTGATGTTCGAGAAACTGGACAATAAACCATGAACCTGAGCTGCTGCATGCATTATGATGGACAAAACTGAAAAAAGTACAAAATACTAGAAATGAGTGACTAATATAAAATTCAGTATCTGAAATCCAACAGCTAAAACAATAGGAAAAAAATTATGAAGATGTAAAAATACCAAAAGCATAAACTAAACTAAAATACTGCTTTGTTATTTAATGGCACCCGTAACAGACACCCATAAATAGGGAGCTCTTGTAAACCTAGTTTGGGTTTAATGATCTACCTCAGGGTCTACCAGCTCTAGCCCAATGACCAAATTCCCACCCCCACCTTGAGTTTCTAAGACAAAGCTCTATTGGAGCGCCGCCATGCCCATGTTTCCTTATTGTTTATAGCTACTATTAGCATGATCCACAAAGTCTAAAGTGAATGTTTGCTGGCCCCAGGTCAAGAGTAAAGGCTTGAGAGATTCTCTACATTCTCATGAGGCTAGATTATAACCTTGGGAATTTTAATGCCTCCAGCTAGCCACAAGATTCAGAAGATGAAAAGCATATGTAAGCATTATTATCAGTCAGGATCCCAAACATGGGTTGGCCAAATCAAAATTATTTCAGAGGTTTTTTAACTGTATGGATGAATATAAGAGAATATTCATATATATATATGAATGACAACATTGTTTTAGTAATAACAAAGAAGCTGTTCATTTCGCCAAGACCCAGAAGTAGTGAAAAGAAGAAGCAGTTACCAGACACAAAGGAGAGAGACTTATGGTACAGACCACCCTGGGACACAGCCACCCTGAGATACTTCTCTGGGAGGGAGCCAGAGCACTGGGAACAGAAATGGAAGCCAGAGCCACAAAACCACATGTTTGCTGTAAACCAGGTCAGCCTCTCAGGCAGGGCACAATGCAGAGTAGTGTGGGTGAAGGAGAAGAGATGAAAAGACAGATAATTTGGTGAACATAATGATTTACTTTTCTCAAGAAGTAGGGCCACTTGACCAACTATGAGTATATAAATACACCAATCAGTAACCTTCAATCAGAAGAGCACAGTGTGTATATGTGTGTGTGAGAACAACTAAGGAGGCAAGAAGGGCCGAATTCTCTCTGACATCTGAGAGCACAGGTGCACACACGCACACAGCCTGATGAAAGTACAAGTGGAATTTAGCTGTTTTCCTCCAAATATGCAAATTCCTAACATGACTGTTCTAGGCGCTCTTAGTCGCTTTAGAAATTAATTGAATACTTTCAGAAAACATCAAAGAAATCAGTCTTCGAGCATGTCCTTGACAAATAATTATCTATAAATTATTTAATGGAGAAACTTTCAATAGCAACTGTAACCAAATTCAAACAATGAAATTATGTTTTGGGGAAATATCCTCTGTCTAAAATTATTTATGTAGTTTACAGCAAATAGAATTTATACCAGTAATCTATAAAATTTACACGTTAGTTCTTATATCTGGTCTGTAAAAATGCATTCAATACTTACACTCTCTTGCTTGCAAACTTAAGTTCCACCTAATTATCTTTTTGTTAGCCCTAACATCACAAGTTATTTCTGAATATTTCCTCTGCATGTATCACAGAGTCAGGAAAATCTGTGAACAACTTTAAAAAGGGCAAATAAGATTACTGGGTAATTATGTTTTGTCTATCTTTGTCTTTCTTTTTCTCTGAGATTACAAATCTATAAAGTTGTAAAAAACTGATAATATTGCAAAAGATTTTTTTCTATAGATATGTGAATGAACTCAGTCCAGTCGAAGCAATTGCTTTTTCCCTGTGGATATGGACCAGTTTTGCATCTATTTGTAAATTTAGTTCCGCATCCCTGAGTGCCTAATGATGTGTTGTTGTTGTTTTTGAATTCTCCTTGGAACCAACTGGAACACCTTAATGTTTTCCTTATTACTTGGTTAGTTAGATAAACTCTTTAACACTTGCCTACTTTATGTTTGTATGAGTCATGATTTTACCATTAAAAAATTATCTTTTACTGAGAGCATGACTAAAGCCTAGAGTCATGATTTAAACTGGAGATGGCACTTTAGTTTCTCAAGAAGCTTTAAAAGATGTCACTGATTCCCTAGAGGATGGAAGAAGGATTGCTCAGCAGTAGTTCAAGTAAACATCAATTTAAACACCATAGGCTTTATGTGTCAAGTTGCTAAAGGAAACGGCTTAAAAAGACAAACATATATAATACTTCTTAACTTGATCTGTGGTTTCATGATCAACTACAGTGTTTAAAAAGCCTGTTATGTAGTACGTTGAAAATACCTCAGAGAACGATAGGGTGTGATTTCTGTCCTGTTTTTAAGATAGAGAAAAATAATTTTATTGTTGTTTGAATATTTTTATCTACATCCTTCACACTTGGGCTTCTTTATTATGAAAATTGTGGGTTTCCTACTGTTCCATGCCATTATCAGGTTGAGGAGAAAAGGTTTCTATCTAACACAAGATTAATCAAGTTTTTTGCCAGTTTGAAACGGATCATCTCTGTCCTGCAGGCTCAGAAAGAATTAGGCACACCATCACCGATCACTCCCGAGTTTGCCTGCGTACCAGTGTATTTAAATAATCTGAAGGCAAGCACGTTGTGTGTATAGCTACAGAGGATTGTTTTCCTTTGAAAGTTTTAAATTTCGTGTATCTTGGATAATAGCCCAAAATTCAACCTATATTAAGTGCCAATAGTAAAATAAGTATATATATTTTTAATTGATATTCTTTGGAATGGAAATCCTGCTTAATGCCTGAACTACAGATATGCGAGAGAGCAATTAGAAATAAAAACTCAGATATATTCAAATATTGCTAAGTGTCACTTTGGTGTAAACAAACCAAAAACCAGTATTGGTATGGATTTATACCTAGTAACTCTTTTGACATAGAAGCAAATGTTAACAGAAATTACATCCATTAAATGTTAATGCTATACGCTGTTAAAAAGTCCATAAACTAGACACAGACCTTCCTGGTGTCTTCGCTGCTAAGAGCTAGGGTACCATTCTTACCCTGAAGCTTTGAATTTATCCTTATCAGTTGGTGAACATAAACATAATCCCCTGCATTGCAAAGGGAACCCTCAACAAAATAAAAAGGGCAACCTAATGAATGCGAGACAATATTTGCAAATAATATATCTGATAAGGGACTAATATCTAAAATATATAAAGATCTCATACAATAGCAAAAACTAACAATCGAATTAAAATCGGGCAGGTCTGAATAAACAGTTTTCCAAAGAAATGTACAAGTAGCCAACAAGTACACAAAACTGTGCTCAACATCACTAGTCAATAGAGAAATGCAAATCAAGACACAATGAGATATCACATAGCACGTGTTAGAATGGCCGTCACAAAAAAGACAAGACATAACAAGTGCTGGCGAGGGAATGCAGAAAAGGGACCCCTGTGCACTGTTAGTGGGAATGTCAATTGGTGCAGCCACTATGAAAAACAGTGTAGAGGGTCACTGAAATTTAAAACTAGAACCACCATGTGATCTAGCAATTTCATATCTGGTTCATTCTCCAAAGAAAATGAAAATACTCAAAATGATATATTTATCCCCAAGTTCAATATAGCATTATTTATATTAGCCAAGATATGAAAAACAACCTAAGTGTCCACTGATGAATGGATAAAGAAAATGTGACATACATACATATTTACATACATATATGTGTGTGTATGCATATATATTATATACATATATAATGAAACATTGCTATTTGTAATAACATGGATGAATCTTAAGGACATTATGCTAAGTGAAATATGTCAGACAGTAAAAAACAAATACCATATGATCTCATATGTGGAATCTAAAAACAAAACCAAACCAAAAAGCTAAGCTCAAAGATACAGAGAACAGATTGGAGGGTGGCAGAGACAGGGGCTCGGGGACAGCTGGGAGAAATAGGTGAAGAAGGTCAAAAGGTACAAACTTTCACTTATAAAATAAGTAAGTTGTAGGGATGTAATATACAACTCAGTGACTGTAGTGAATACTGTATCACATATTTGAAAGTTCCTAAGAGAGGTACTAAAAGTTCTTATCACAAGAGAAAAGTATTCTTTGTAACTATGTAAGGTGATGCATGTTAACTAGACTTATAGTGATGATCATTTTCCAATGTATAAATATCAAATCATTATGTTGAAACTATCATAATTTTATATTACATGGTAATTAAACCTCAATTTAAAAAGTAAACAAACATAGTCACAACTAACTCTCACTCAACATGTAGTGACTTATTAGTGACGAAAAGAACAAAGTTGCCATAAAAATATTTTCCCCAGCACCAGAAAGGCATGCCAGTTAGTGGTCCTTTAGCACAGGGGCAAGGACCTATAACAACTTTTTGCTATTTTCTGTGTGGACCTCATTGAGTTCCAACAAGCCCTGGAATTTAGCCAAGAAAGTAAGATAGTTTAGATACTGATAAATAGATGGTGAATTGCAAACATATCCGTTGACCTTGATGCTAATTACTCAGATTATTTGGGTCATATTAATAGTTTCTCAGACTGGATGACTGTCATTCAAAATAATTCCTAGCCAAAGCTGCGATGCATATACCTGCTAGTAAACAAGGAAATAGTCATGACACCAACTACAGATTGAACTTCAGCCAGGACAGTAAGTATAAAATTGGCTGCTTCTATTTGTGATATAAATAAAAATGTAGCAGTTAATTTGACCAAAAGTAAAGTTATTTAGAATAACATGCCTCTCATCTCTATTGTATGTTGACATATTTCCTCATTACCTCTTTGGACAGATGACCAAAGACAATTTCTTAGTTTTGACCTACAGGACAAAGTGGATCTGCCTCCATAGTCATCTAAAATGTCAGATTCTGTGATTTGTGGTATATGACTGAATGTAAGGCTAAGCATAAAATGCAGACATATTTCTGCCCTGGCTGATGTGGCTCAGTGGATTGAAAGCTGTCCTGTGGATAAAGGGGTTGCCAGTTCAATTCCCAGTCAGGGCATATGCTTAGGTTGCAGGACAGGTCCCCAGTGGGGAGCACAGAGAGGCAACCACACACTGGTGTTTCTCTTCCTCTCTTTAAAAAGAAAAAAAATACAGACATATTTCACGCCCTGGCTGGTGTAGCTCAGTGGATTGAGCACGGGCTGCGAACCAGGCATTGCGGGTTCGATTCCCAGTCAGGGCACATGCCTAGGTTGCAGGCCATGTCCCCCAGCAACCGCACATTGATGTTTCTCTCTCTCTCTCTCCCCCTCCCTTCCCTCTCTAAAAGTAAATAAATAAAATCTTTAAAAAAAAATGAAATAGTTGTCACCAGATTTCAACTTTGAGGAAGAAGTTTGACTTAAAAATGCTTTGAAAAAATATCTTCACACTGGCCAGTGTGACTCAGTGGGTTGGAGCATCATTTGTGAACTGAAAGGTTATGGGGTTGGATTCCCATTCAAGGCACATGTGTAGGTTGTGGGTTTGGTCACTTGCGGGGGCATGTGCCAGAGGCAACTGATCAATGTTTCTCTCCCTGTTGCTCTAAAATCCCTAAGCATGTCTTCAGGTGAGGATAAAAAGTAATTTTAGGTTTGAAGTCCCTTAGGGCAATCAAAGCTTGCACCAGTCTTTTGTGTATTAGGCAAACTTTCAGTACAGAACTCACACACGCCTCGCTCTCTAACATGCATTACTGCTTTTAATAAAATTTGAGATCTTATACTTTCCAGTTATACCAGTATACATCATATTTCCTTTTTCTTTTCAGCATCATTCTGCTCTTAAAGTTCCTTAAAATATTAATCTTGCTTCAGGTGGCTTAACTCTTTGCTTTTCATTTTTAATGTGTTTGTACTTCACCACTCTTAAGAATGAGAGTCACCTTTATAAGCTGGGCCCTTTGTCCATTGTAACATACCAGAATTTTTGAGAGCATTATTGCTTTTCATCAGCCATGAAATGTCCCTGGGTCACCTTGCTTTTTCTACTCAAGGATCCATTTCTACTTCCCTGCTGAGGACACTTTGGTTGCTTATAGTGAACAACAGTGTAATGAGAACAGAGTCAGGGTGTGGGAAAAGCAGATGCTTACCTGCTGGGTAAGCCAGGTGGTGTCAAAGAAGCAGTGGCCAAGTGAAAGTTTCAACTTTTCAATATTACTAACTACATGCTCCTTATTTTACTGTGTAATATCCTTAAGCCAGTGTAATGATATCATGCTTAATGATAATGCCCAACACTTACATTCATATCACAGCCAGTCCAATCCCAATTGGTTACTGTTGCTTTGTGAGAAAAAAAAAAGCAACTCTACTGATTTAAGGCCCTAAACTTATTTTGAACAGTCCCATTTCACTGTATTCAATTTATAAATAGCATTTCCATATATTATGTATACAGAATGACCTATAACAGTGACAATTCAATGTAAGAATGGGTTATACCTATCTACAAGCTTTCCTTTGAAACACATAGAATAAGTGCAAACTACGAAACGAAAACTTTATATATTTACAGTAGCATACTGACCGATCTAATTTGTACTAAGTGAAAACAGAAATTAAATAGAATGGATGTCACTGGATATGCAGAGTAGTCTCTGTGTTTTAAATTGTAAACACACAGTCCAATAGAAAGCACAGGTTTGTCTGTGACATTCCGTTGCTTCTGCTGCATTCCTTCCCCCTGATCCTTCTCTTGGGATCATTTACTCCAAGTGTCTATCATGTGGGTGGAAGGGGGTTTGGAAACTCTTTGGAGTGACGCCAATTTTTATTTAATGACAAACTGCTATTCTGCCCCTTCCAAGTTGTGAGATAATACAGCTGTCATCGCAGACACTGTGATGGAAAATTGTTTAATGGTCAGACAACATTTAACCTCTGCCAGTGGTTTTCTCATAAATGATACTTCCCATTAGCAACATATAGCATTGTTTTATTTTAGAAGCCTAACCATTGTAATTAACTTTTCCCAAGGCAGGATGCTAACTACTCTAATTTATACACAGATTATCTACTGACACCTGTTCTAATCCTTCTCTGAGCAGGTGGGCCAAACTGCAGGGCTTTCTGATTGATGAGGGAATGTTCACCAGGTCAAACTCTATCTAAGAAAAAAAGTCATCAAAAAACAAACAAACAAACCCTCTGTTAATGGACCATAGTGAGAAGGTAGGTTTCGTAGCTGATGGGAAAGACTGATGCTCCCTGAGAGCATCTGATAAAAGAACCATTGTCTGTGCTATCGGGCTTGTTTCTGTGGAGTAACAAATGTAGTCCTGACTTTAGTGAAAATGTCTTTAATTATCCCCATTGACTGGATTGAAAGTAACCGAAAAATGCTTGTTGGGAGGTGATTAATCTTTGGACCTGACATGACTCACGGAAGCTCAAAGTCCACATCTTTGTTTGTAGTAATTACATCCTTGATGTGATACATTATCTATGTGTCTGTCAACAGCTCTGAATAGTGGTGCCCCTGTGAGCAACCATGGGACGAACAATAGGGTGTTTCACATACAGTAACACACCACTTTAATGACAGGGGCATGTTCTGACAAGTGCACATTAGGTGACTTTGTCATTGTGTGAACCTCATAGAATGCACTCACACAAACCTAGATGGCACGGCCCACTACACACCTAGGCTGCATGGTGCAGCCTACTGCTCCTAGGCTACGAGCCTGTGCAACATGTTACCGCATCAGACAACAAAAGACTATATCAAGCACGAGAGAAAATGATGGAATCAACAGATGCTGTAAACATGAAATGAATGAGGTTGGAATATTACAGTATACTGTTTTACAGCAAACCTTTTCCTTTATAAGTATAAAGAATATATAAAAAATGTAGTAAATATATACCAGTGATTATGTATTGAAGCATGGTCACCGACCAGCAGTGACCGTGGAATGCTGCGGATGGCTCGTTGACACATGAGAAATGAACATACACAGAAACAGGCAATTTTCTGTGGAGAAGTAGGGACAGAGTGGCCACCCTCGCTAGGGGAGAGTGCTTTGGCCACCCTCTGTAGGGGAGGGCGCACGTTCTCCTGTCCCAGCAGGCTTTTTATTGGGTTCGTTTGTACAAGAATTCAGGTAAAGCTCATTACTCATTGCAGGGAAGTAAGGATCAAATAACAAGGAACTCTGAGAGCCTACTTTGACTCAGGGTCAAAGAGCTGTAAAACTTTGAGGAACAAACTTACTTCCTCCTTGGACCCTTCTCATTCAACTGAGAACATTCTAAACAAAGCAGGTTTCATAGGATTTTACATATTCTTTCTTAGGCCTGATCACCTGGGGAACCCACCCTTTCTAGTACAGGGCTGCACCACCCTGTCATTGTTTCAGGCTTAGGTGGAGCAAGGAAACTAAGGCAACCAAGAGATAAGGAGATTTTCTCGTGGATGGAATGAGCACTCAGACTTTGTTAAAGCCAGGGGGTGAGAGTCCATCACCCCCTCTTGCTGTAGTCCCCAAAGTCCTTTCTTGGGGGCCTCCCACGTGATCATGCCTGTCTTAGGTCGTTCTCCCCTTGGGGAATCTTACTCATCATTGTCTAACTGACCAAGCATTGGGGTTCAGGTGGGGTGAAGTAAAAAGGAGCAGAAGTGGTGCTCCTGCCAGGAAGATAAGCTTTTGTCTCCTTGCTGGCTTACGGTTCCAAGGTCGTTCCCTCAGCCTTAGTCTAGGCGAGGGTTACAGCTTCTGATACCAGGCAGGGCAGTTCCCAACAATGTATGAACACAGAGATGTATTAAACTTTCTCCAGAAATATACAGAAAGCAGAAAAGGAATGGATATCGAATTAACCTTACGTGAAGCCAGAGACCCACTGGCTGTAGAAACCAGCACTGTTATTCTCAACGCAGTGCAGAGTCGTTTGTGGTCAGAGGAAAACAAAGTCTCAGAAACTTATATTCAAGATAATTATAACAATAGAAAATATTATTTCAAGAATTATTTGTAAAATAACTCCCAGATTCAGGCTAAAGAATGACAGTGCTTTACTGCTAACATCATTCAAGAAACTGAAGCAACATTTTGGCTCAAAATTTGTTTAGAATAATGTGAAATTTGTGGCTCAAAATTTTGAACTTTTGCTTGGGAATTATAGATTGTTCTTCTAGAAATCTAATAGCCAAGTATCCAACTACAGTTATTTGGGGGTATCTATTTAACTATTTTCTAAGTGATGTAAAGGATGCTCTCAATATTGGAAGATAGATGAAGCTCATTGAAGAGAATTAAATGATTTCCCTTTTGCCTATTTTAAAAAGATAAAAATGCATGAAGCATATGAACTAATCGTGTTTAAACTTCACAGTAATCCAGCTTTACCTGCCTTGTTTCACTTTATCTTCTCAATAACCAGATTGAGGTACTATTTTTATTATCCCCATTATACAGGTAAGTACAGGTAATTTTCCCAAGCTCACACAGTAAGATGGGAAGCTAGAGTCAAATCTAGGTCTATTTGCTCAGTACATAAATCTTCTGCTTCTATCAGAACAATGCAGGCATTTAACCACAGAAATGTTATAAATTATTCTCCACAGATTTTATTTTATTTATTTTGTTTTATTTTTTTATTCTTGTTCAAGTACAGTTGTCTCCATTCCCCCCCCCCCCCGCCACTTTCTCTTGCCCCATCCTCAATCCTTCCCCCCTTTGGCTTTGTCCATGGGTCCTTTACCCATGTTCCTTGACAACCTTTCCCTTTCTTTCCCCATGATCCCCCTCCATAATCCATTAAATAAAACCTATTAAAATAAAACTAGCAAATGTTGAAGTACTAAGCAGAAGGTAGTTATTGTCGTGATATCTACTCTATTGCTTAGAGAACAATTTCACCTGACATCCCATTGCCCACCCCTGCACATAAACAAACACATCCCCATCTTAGGGCCAGATATTTTCCCATGCTCATGTGATTACCAGGACGCCTCTCTGTGGTGACCACATGACTCTGCCCACTTGCCATAGACACCCCTGGATACGCTGGGTCTGTATCCCAACAGTCAGAATATAGCCCTTGGATTTTGTATTTTTAAAACTAGACCTGAGCAAGTTATCCAGTCTCACTTAGAGCTAAAGTTACATGTTAGAAAACTTGGGGAATATTGGTAGTCATGAGCCACTCATTGTTTTTAAAAACAAAGCTATTCTGCCTCAGGGAAAAAAAAAGAAGAAAGAAAAGACCTGGTAGGGTTGTGCCTCTGGTTCCACTTGCTTCAATTTCCTGAGGAAATGAATTTCACTTTTGCTTAAGCTAGTTTAAAGTTGAGATCCTATCAATGTTAATGAATGTGGTCCTCAGACAATATTTTAGAAAGCTCTTATCTTAATTTAACAAAGCTGTCTCTACAACATTTATTACATAGGCATTACAGGATGGGTTCTAAGAAATGAGAGGACAGAGATAAAGCATTATGTCTTTCACAATGGAGAAGAGAAAGAGACATTGATAAGGAGGAGCAAAAAATTTTTCCATAAATGCACAGAGATTGCCACAAAGAATAATGAACTTTGCATACTTCATCTAGACCGTGGTTGCATTTAACAAAATTCCAGTTGTGTTCCAGGGTGAGTGTGTGCCCATAATCAAGGATGAATGAACTTTTCTTAAAACTCAATATGAAAACATCTTCACAATATTTTAAAATTTCTTCATCATTTATACATAGAAAATGATATAATTGCAGACCAGGAACACTCCCAAGTACTCAGTCAGTAATGAGGAGCAAGAAAATAAAAATACAACCATAGCCTTTGTGTTTAGCCTTGAGGTGATTGAAGATTATCAAAGTTTTGTCTCCCTTCCACAAATAGACTGACATTTGAACATCGCAGTAAAATATGTGTGTATGTGTGTATATGTGTGTGCATGTGTGTATGAAGGTGTGTTACACACCAAACTATAACCGCCCTCTTCACAAACACAATGTCTTCACTTTTTTCTATTTTTCAATGAAGCTTAATAAGTAAGTAAGAATCTCTCCCACTATACATGTTTTTTCTTTTTTGTTCACTGCTTTTTTTCCCCTACCAACAGAAAGCTATTCCTGACACAACACAAGTATCACTAAAAAAAATGCCAAATAGCCCTGGCTGGTGTGGCTCAGTGGATTTAGTGCAGGCCTGCAAACCAAAGTGTCACTGGTTCAATTCCCAGTCAGGCCTCAAACCTGGGTGGTGGGCCAGGTTCCCAGCAGGGGGTGCACAAGAGGCAACCACATATTGATGTTTCTCTCCCTCTGTCCCTTCCTACTCCCTCTCTACAAATAAACACATAAAATATTTTTAAAAAATTGCTAAACTGATAGATTCTATCAATAGAAACATTATTAAATTATACTGAAATGAGATTACTCAAAAAGCAACAAAAAAGTGTGAGTCACCACAGTAGTTCATACATTTATGAGGATCTAGTTCCAGAAAGGTCCAGTGTCCACCTCATAGGAGGCTTTACCCCATGTAGTAGACCATGCTGAGTGGCGTGGACCCAGCCCCCAGTGGCAAACTTTTACTGCAAAGTAACTTTTTGAAAACCATGCTAAACCTTCCAGGGACCAGTGTAACTAGTTCAACCACTTCTGCCTTTTCATTTGCAAATATCCCTTTTCTGTGATGTGATTACCGGCATCCTCTCCTTTGTTTTCTGTAAAAGGTAACCACCTAAAGCAACCTGTGCAAGGCAAATGAGGACCATCGTGTAATGTGCCCAGAGATAGAAATAAAGGCCTGTCAGGGCGAAGGCCATGGCATTTGCTCCCCTTGAAAGAAAAGCCATGCCGTCCCTTTTCCTTCACCTGACTCAGCAGTCTGTGTGAATGTCTCATTTCATCCATAATGACGCAGACACTGTGGGCCGATGTCTGCATCAACCCCACAAGTTAGAATTTTGAGCTTCACTCCTGTTTTCATACTCCCATATTCTAACCAACCTACAATCACAGTAAGAAGAAAAACGGGAAACTGAGACTGAGAGGCACACAATGAACAAAAACGAATATATCACTCCAGGGGACGAGGAGGGCAAAGTGGAACTGTGTGGGAGGTGGCGACTGGCTGCGGCTTGTGAGCACTTGGCCCGGACACATGAAATGCTCATTTGTAACAAGGGTTTCACATAGTTTACTTTGTTTTTCTTTCTTCTGAATTAGGTTTGTGTTCTGAGGTTAGTTTACAGAGGAAGAGAGAAATGAAATTTCCCATCAGAGAAGTATTTATTGAGAGTGGATTCACTAAGTATTGTGTTAGAGCAGGGAGGAAATATTTGGGGAAAGATGGTTAGTAATGTTAGAAAAGGACTATGTAATATAAAGTAATTTTAATCAAAATAGTTTTGGTTTTGGTTAAATATATGTTACAGATATTGTATATTATGTGTTCTATGCTGTATATTATATATTACATTATATACTATACTAATAATCTCATTATTTAAATGTTTGATAGAATAACAAGTCAAACTATTGAGAATTCAGTAAATAAATGGTCTTTTAGAAAAGCTTTGACTAAACAGTTCTAAAAAATCTTTGGATTTGTTTCTGACTTACATTTGATCTCTCAGGAACATATATTTACTGAGGAACACACATTATCATTACACATCAATTATTTAATGAACAAACTCATATTAAGGTATTTCAAACTCATATCAAGGTATTTCTATCTTTTTAAGTCATTTTTATTGTAATATTTACTACAGCATAACTTATTATGATTAGATTTTCTTTAAAAGAAACATGTTAATGAACTATTTGTGTGTATAGTTTCCTAAAAATGTGAACTCCGGTTTTTGTCCACCAAATACTCAGCAGGTTTCCTAACAGTACTGAGGGGGAAAACAGTACATTGATTACTAATGAGATTGATTGGATCCGATCCAGGGCCTATAACAAAAATAAACCAAGAAATTAGGATGTGAGAGAAGAAATCTAGAGTCACAAATTAAAATTTATTCCCAAAGGCTATTGCTAAAGCATCACTAATAGAAATAATTATTGAGCATTCGGTAGATATAATAAATATGCTAAAGACTGTTATTCTTGGATAGGTTAAATATTTTCTTTAAAATTTTATAGTGAGTAGATGTCAACACCTACACTTTAACTTTGGCCATTTAGGCCTGTGTTAGTTATTTAGTTGTGTGTACTTTCTTGTCCTCTGATCTGAATAATTTGTATCCCTCCCAGAGGCAAAATACCGTTTACCTCTCAAGGTCCTGAAAAGTCTCTCATTGCTTTACAATATCATCTGAATCAGGTCCTGGTGGGGAAGAAGTGGCTGGAGTGTAGTTCCTCATGTACAATTTCTAGAGTGCAGTTCTGTGAAAATAAAGTGTTATTTGTCTCCACACACCGATATAATGTTGGAATAGGCGTAGGACACTTACAGAGATTACTTTTCAAGGGATGGGGATGGGAGGTAAATGAGTCATTGGTTTAGTAATTCTGGAGTCCAGCTGGGTGGGCAAATGCTGGAAATTGCTTGATTAGTTTTCAAGGCTGGAAATAGTTCTAGCTGGCCTCAGGCTCTTGAGTGCACTCTCTAGGTCATCCTTTTGCCAACCCCGCCAAACAAAACAAAATAAATGTGGCATGGGTCTTTAGCTAAGTAGTTTTACCAGCTTGTTTTATATCAGGAGAATTTTACAGGTCCTATTACCTCTTTTTATTTTGTACTGTCTCTGTTCCTTTCAGTGAAAGATGTTATTCTTTCTGTGGATATAACTCTCCCCAAAACACTGTGGCCCTTCTGTGACTACGTCCTCAGGATTATTCACTTAAGTTTCAAAAGACACAGCCCCAGCTCTCTGTGTGATAACCTCTTCTTTGCTTTGGGCTCCTGTTGCGACTGCAGTGGTAAAACACCCTCAAGCTTCCTAGATGCTCAGTTTTTCAGTCGAGAGGATCTGTAAAGCACACCCTTCATCTCCTTAAAGAACCTTGAGTTTTGCACCACCCTTGGTCTTCGTGACATCTTAACAAAAGCTTTCAGTCGCAGCCGGAGCTTTTTCTCTAAACCAGGGATTTTCAACATTTTTCATCTTATGGCCCACGTAAACTAATTACTAAAATTCTGTGGCACACCAAAATTATAGTTTTTGCTGACATGACAAAAATAGGTATAACTTGGATTCATTCACATCAGACACCTATTGTGTTGGCTGTTGTTATTTTTTTGTTTGAGAATCTAAGAGAAAAGGTGTCAGTGGCCCCAACTAAGTAGTTGGGTATTACATGTTTTAAAAATTCTTGCAGCACACCAGTTGAAAACTGCTGCTCTAAATAATGTTTCCTGGAAATGTGCTGCATTCAATATTCACTCAGAAGCCAAATTTAAAATTTTGTTATCATTTTTTCACTTGAAAAAGTTAAGAATTTTCAAAACCACCAAGTCTTGACTCCTTCATGTTTAATAGTCTTTTCCTCAATTTCTCTATTTTAACATTTTACAAGAAACAGCACAGAGAAATCAGGTGTCACATTCAACACTCTGGTCAGAAATCTCCGTAGCGGGATTCATCGGGTAACTGGGCACATTATCTGCTTCATGCTTGAGCACGGGCAGCAGTGCTGCTAATCTTTTGGGCCTTGCATCAGACAGATTTGCCTTCCTGCAGTTTTAATAACACAATTTTTACCTCCTTTTGTGGCCTCCATGGCACTATCCTCCATTTCCAGGATTCTATGAACAGTCTGATGAAGGCAATTTAGGCTCTTTTTGAACGCATTGTTCAAAATCCTCTCAATCCCGACCCACTGTTGCAAAGCCACCACCACATTTCAGATCGTTGTTAAGGCAACACTCAACCTGCTGCACCCGACCCATATCAGTATCAGTTGTCTAGTGATGCACCAAATACCACTTTCCATACCAGCAGATTAAATAAAACCAAGTGTGATCTCAGTTTCTGGGGGTCGGGAATCCAGATGTGGCTTAGCTGATTGGTAGCTCTGTGTCCAGGTATCCCAATGTCTGAAATGAAAATATTGAGTGATTGATGATTGATAGAGTGGGGCTCATCTGAAGACTTTATTGAGGAGATATTTGTTTTCACATTCATTCACCTGGTTGCTGGCAGCATTTAGTTCCTTGTGGGCTGTGGAACTGAGAAGCCCAGTTCTGTAAGAGTGGTTGGCCAGCAACCCTCCTCTCCCGAGATCAGCTGGCTTCCCTCAGGGCAAGGGATCAAGGGAGGGAGAGAGAATTCCAGGAGGGACACCTCAGACTTTTTGTAATTTACCTCAGAGGTGATATCTTATTACTTATGCCACATTCTATTCATTAGAAATGGACCACTAGGACCCAGTCAACCCTCAAAGGCAGAAGAGTTTACAAAGGCATGAATCCAGGAGGTGGAAATCCTAGGCTGACTTAGAGGCCGCTTACCACAAAGTCCCACTGTGAAGGTTTCCTCCATACCACAGGACAAATTTCTGGTTACATTTATTCTGGATCTCCAGCACAAGACAAAAGGGAAGCACAACTCATTCATGGCAATTTTTACTACTTTGCAAAATATAATTCATTTTATGATTATGCATTAAGTTTGCATGAATAAAGGTGGTAAAATTCATAAAGTAGGCTTTAAAAAGCTATTTGTTTTAGTATTTCATTGCCACTTTCATTAGTGTCAGTATTGTTATTTTAAGATTGATCAGAGGCAATTTTTCTGGGTACATCACATTTTTGCACATTGTATGCATAAGGTACTAATCATAATTTGTTGCTACCTTTGCAGTTATTTTTTGTATAATAAATAGCTTTGGAAGATAGTGCGTCTCTCTCAAGAGCAAAGGTGAAACATACTTATGGCCAATATTTAAATGTTTGGTTTCCTAAATTTGATCTCCCTCTTCTATAACAAATCCTCTGTGCATGCAGCTGTTTAGGCCTTCTTAATGTGGGAATTAGTGTCCCGAGAAAAATAATGCTACTGCTCTGGTTACTGCTATTGCTGTGATATATTATCTTCCTTCTCTGACCCAAGATTCTTACATTTTTAACCAGTACCATGAAACTAAAGCAGGCTAATGTGTTGACTTCTAAGTAGGGTAAAATTTCAGACCCTTTTATTTGCTTTGAGAATGAATGGTTTGGGTAAAATATATTCAATTTTTTAAAGGTATTTATTATTGAAAGGGTAATATTCCATTGTATAAATTGCTGTAGTTTACTAACCCATGATTCACCTACCTTTAAATTAGTAGTCTTTGAAAGATACCTGTTTTAGTCATTTTAAATGTAAATTGCCTAGAAACAATTGAAATTGTTTTCATTCAGTTTTGTCTATTTGTGTCATTGAATACGAGCAAAAATTGTAACTAACAATTACTGACCATTACGAGAGTATTCTATTCATATCATTAGTATCCTTTGTATTCTACTAGTGTTCCTTTAGTAAAAAATACCACAGGGTTTAGATTATTCATGCAGGAATATGTTAAACAAAAAAGTCTATATATTTTCTCTTTTTGCAATTTGGACAAATATCATTATTTATTTTGTTCTCAAAACACGCCAGTCTAAACTGAGGAGCACCTGTTTGTCCTGGAGCATCGCCTGAGCATCGCTGCGGTGTTCCGAGCACCAGAAAAATAGACACCTGTGCAGTTGGTCATGAAGTTATTGTAACCTCATGCCAAGGGAGAGTGAGGTTGGCAGAAGCTGTGCTATTGTCTAGCAGAACCCTGATGGTATCTTTTATAAAATCATGCAGTTATTTTGTTAAGAAATTCTTATGTAGGTAAGTGTTCTGTTCACTTGGGTATATGTTCTTTTGCTCACCTTTATTTAGCATTTTATTAGTATGCTTCCATCATGAAAACAGATGCCACTCTAGGTTTTCTGAGTAGAAAGATATTCAGTACTGGGAACTAAATAGGTTTCCAAAGCCTCCAAAAGAATAAAAGAACACAACTTGAGAAATTTTCAGGAAATCCCAAATTGTACTGATGACAAGGTGACTACCACCAATGAAATTAGCCACCTGCAACTCCCAGGTAGACAATTCTCAGGAGGATACCTGCAAGACACCGATGAAAGTCTGCACCGACTGCCTCTCAAAGCCCAGAGACCTGCTGACAGCAGCATGATAGCATTGCCTTTCGCTTACGTCCCCACAGTTCTGCACAGGTGCCTCTACGGACAGAGTGTCACTGAAGCATGATGTCAAGGGAGCTTGATGCTGTAGTTTCCAGCGTTCATATTCCTACAGCACAAGGGGTAACTTAGAATTCTGAGTAGAAACAGTATTGAGTATCAACAAACGATGTGCAGAACAGTTTACCCTTTATCATCTGGGCATCCCTACACATCCTTCTATAGTAAATCAAAAAAACAAATCTAAAACACAGGGAGTTTCAGAAACTTGTGGGTATATGAATTTGAAATTTAGAAAAAATAAAAGTTAAGTCTTGATAAGTAGATGTAGAGCCTATATGTCATCTAAGAAGTTTTGTACAATAGAATTCAAATTCAGATGAAGTAAAATAGAATTTTAGAATCTCTTTCCCTCTTATTAAAATTAAATGCAGGAGGTTACATTCCATTGGCCTGGCTATTTGATTCCAGATGTGTAGGTTCTAGATTTCCAGAAAATATTCCAGAGTAATACTCTGAATTTACAAGGTTCTAGTCTCTTAGATGATGCCAAATATATTAAAGTAAGCCACTTCTCAGTTTTATTACACCACATGGTTCTGGGTATTAGGGCTCATGACAAAGATGAAGAATACCTATGGTCCCATTTCTCACCATGACGTGACTTCCCCACACAGAAGCAATGCTGTATGGAATACTAAATAAAGCATAGGAAGTCAAATACATCGTAGGTTTAGAAGAGACATGACTAGCATGGGAATAAAATATGTGTTGATTTAACTGAGTACAAATTGTTACTTTTTACTTTCTGTTAAAAATTCAGTATATTTTATGTAACATCAGGTATCTGGCTAGCTCTACCATATTGGGGGCTAAGACAAAACAAGCATTTGGTAGAGCTTGGGTGCTCCATAGTGAAGCAAAGTCTTTAGTGTTGAGTCCATGTATGTGTTTTCCACCCCTATCACTATAGCCATTCAGTGTGTGAGACCACATTGACCACATAATGAGGAACTGAGGAAAAAATAGGCTGACCAAATTACAGGGTCCAGCACAAATAACCCCCCTTTTTAATTACAAAATCTTTTATTACAAAATCATAAGCACGGAATTCTGTAACATAACAGTATCACACTCAAGCACACCATATGACATTTTAGGTGAAATGTGCAAATTAAAACTAGAAGTTGTTACACCCATGTTATTACCCTACCAACCACACTCCAGCAGACATTACTTCTGCCAGACCTGTACATAGAAGTGTATCTGGATTATAAATACTCTTATCTGTAGTTAGCCCCTTTGGTGAGCACTTCTATGGGACACAAATATGAACTGAGCCTATTCTTGAAAGTCACTCTGCTCCCTTTTTTTTGGTCATTCTTATTTGTCCTTCCAAGTCCTTGGTTATCTGAATAATTGCTGACTACTTGCATCTGCCATACCTATTTCATGAACAAAGAAAAATAAGATACTCTAAAATCTTTCCTGTTGGAAAATTTACCTTCTCCAATGTCCTTTATAAGACAAAATATACCTCAAAATGGATTAAAGAATTAAACATAAACAGTACCTGATACTGTAAAACTCATAAGATAAAACAGAGAGGTGAAGCTCCTTGACTTTGGTCTCAGCAACAATTTACCAGAAGCATAAGCAACAAAACCAAAAAATTAAAAATTAACACCTTAAAATATTCTGCACAGTAAAAGAAAGCCAATACAGTGAATAATTAACTACAGAATGAAATAAAATATTTGTAAACCATATATTAGAAAAGGGTTAATATTCAAAATAGGTAAAGAACTCATACCACTCAATAGCAAAACAAACAATCTGATTAAGAAAATGGGCAGAGGAACTAAATGCGTATTTTCTCAGAGAAGATAATCAAATGGCAACAGATACATGAAAAGATGCTCAACATCACTATTCACCAGGGAATGCCAATCAAAACCACAAAACCATGCCTAACATCTAGCTCACTCAAGAATACAAGAGATGAATGTCAGCTAGAACTTGCAGAGAAGGGAACGGTTTTACACTGCTGGTGGGATGTGCACTGGTGCTCATACCCCCACCAGGAAAATGAAATGGAGCTCCCGCACACATTTTTAAATGGAATTACCCCATGTTCCAGCAATCCTACTTCTCAGTGGATATCCCAAGGAAAATGAGATAGTGAAGAGTTATCTTCAGTTCCGTGTTCATTGCTGGGTTATTTATAATAACCAAGACACGAAGACCAAAGTGCTATCAGTAGATAATGAATAAAGGTGTGGTAAATATAGACACAATAGAATATCTTTCTGTTATGAGGAAAAAAAGGACAACCTGCCATTTGCGACAACAAGGAGAGCATTATGCTAGGTGATATAAAAGTCAGGCAGAGAAAGATAAATACCGTATGATATCACTGATATGTGGAATCTAAAAAAAAAAAAAAAAGCCACTGGTAAGAACAAGAGAGTAAAATTGTGGTTACCAGGAGAAGGAGGGATAAGACACTGGCACGGATTTGCAAGGAATAACAAATAAGCCCTAGAGAACTAATGCGCATACGGTAGATATGGCTAACAAATTAGAACCATCAAACTTCCAATAATTGACAAATGTAATTATTCCAAACACTAGAAAGAAATGATAATTATGTGAAGTGATAGAAGTGTTAATTGTCACCGCAATAGCAATCGTATTACAATATACAAATGTATCAAATTGATATGCTGTGCGCCTTAAATTTACACAATGTTTCATGTCACATAGTTCAGTAAGAACACTTTTTAAATAAAGAAAATTTCAAAATCCAGCCATCCTCATGCTAACTGCTTCAGGATGAGAAACTTCTGTACAGAGAATGTTCATGATGATGGTATCAAAACGAAAATCAATCACCTGGTCCTACTCCCCACCTTTAAACCAAACTAACTTCTACTTTATGAAATTTGCTAAGTACTTTTTCTCTTTGAGGGACTGGACTCAAATGGTATCATCTTACAACAATTTTTCCTGGTATTATATCTTCAAAAACTCTTTTTATCTGATCTAGACCACTCGTGTGTAAAACTCCTATTTACTAAATGATTTTTTTTTGTTTCATATGAAATGGAAATTGAAATTTAAGAGAGTATTTTCTTCCCAAGGCACATTCTTGTTTTTGACAGTTCGTTTTGCTCGTTTCCTCAGCTATATGCCGTGAATGACGTGGCCGGCGTTCACCATAGTCTCTCAAGTTCACTTGCAGTCGGCTTTCATTCTGTGTTATAGGAGATATATTTGAATAATCTCATTAATGATCTGAGGGAAAAGCTCAAGGAAGATGTATTTTACTTCTTTAGTTTCTTGCACTGAATCTAAGCATTTTACATAACATTAAGCCGACAAGGTATAAGCCAGTTGTAACTTGCAGCGTTTCCGATGTAAGATCTCACATCTTTCTCTAAGGCAGATAGCATCAGTCTCATCTGATGGAGGGGAAACCTAGCTCAGAAGCGGTCCTCTCAAGTAACTGGCATAAAGTTGTAACTTCCAGATTGGCTTTTCCAGTAGTGAGCAGTCTGTTTCGGAGAGTAGGTGTTGGGGGTGACAGGCAATGCCTCTTCTTCTTCTCTTCCTTTTCTTTCCCTATGAGATCAGGAAAATGGTATGCAAATGCATATACTCACTTTCACACACCTAGGCAGGGAAATGGTCAGAAAAGTGGGATATTCTGAGCTGAGTTAGTAAAGACTGAGGTCTTTAGCCTTCTACTTTCTCTGTAGTATCTGTCCAGAGACACATGCAACCTCTACATCATTTCCTCAGCTTCATTCCTCAGTCGTGTCAAAACAACTACTACAAGTATTGTTTAACCTACTATCGGCTAAGCAGCATTTGAGAATACAAATCTGGATAAAAGGGTCTTTCCTATATTTTGTAAGTTGTAGCTTTGCTTACACAAGAATTAGGAGTAGCACTAGCAGTTAACAGTGTCATTGGATTGTAATTTAAGAATGGTAAAATCTAACTTAATTTAAAAAATCATCAAGGCATGATCCATAAAAGCATGGAGAAGAAATATGGAATTTGAAGTAAATAGGTTCAGAGTTTGAAATCCATTAAGAATAATTAAATAACTTATGGATTACAGTGATTTCCTGGGTCCTCAAAACACAGCCCACAAACCAAACCCAAACTGGAGCTAGTATTTTCCTAAGAATAAAGAGTTTTATATTCAGATGCTAACTCCAGTTACATAACAACGCATGGACGCGGTATTCACCTAAATTCCCACATACTTCGTAACATACAGCGTAGAGCGGCCCACCTGCACAAAATTAATATCTAGTGTCTGTTGTGACCTTTCCTATCACATTTTATTATATGATTGGTCTTAGTGAAATTTCTCTTATGTGCCTACGCCTTTTAAACTGCCGAGGAGAATAAAAAACGACAGGAAAAGGTCACACCGCTGCACGGTGCGCAGCTCTGATTTCAGGGGAATGTGAAAATCAGAGGCTGAGGAGCGCTGGATCGCTTCCACGAACCTGTCAGGAGGAGGCGGCGGCCTGTAATGATCACAGGCCTCTCTGTTCAATTGAGTGTGACTCCACTCAGCAAGCATTCAAACTGAGTCTCCTCGGTGAACTGTCTGCTGATGGAGATGTAGCTCCGTGAGAGGAAATGCTCCCGAGGGATTGCGATTCTACTGAGAAAGCAGGAGCAGAAGCCGGTTTCAGGCTTGGGAGTGTACTTTGATTCAGGGGAAGTGTAAAGTTCTAATGCAGTAAATAAGAATGAGTTGAAATGCTCCAGGCGCTTTCCTTTTTTTTTGTCTAGTAGACATTCCCCCCCGCAAAAAAGTTTTGAAATATTTCTTGCTTCTCCAAAATCTCAACAGAAAATAGTTTTTATTTTATCTTACTCTCTAATTTTACCTAGATTTTAAAATGGTACATATTAAGTCAAAACAGATCAATTTGTATTGAAATAGACCAAAATGGATAACAGCATCCAGCTCATTGTGTGTGCATGATGTCATTTAAAAATAACAAAACTGCATTTCACCCTGCTGCCTAAAATTTGCACTGCAACACGTTAAAGAGAACATTTGAGCAGAAAGAGATAGAGGGCATCTGATCCAATTCATTCATTTCACATATAAGCAAGCTGAGCACCTACAGTACTTTGTAAGTAAGTGGCACATTAACCATCGGAATGTACGTGGCTTTCCTGCCAGTCTAAGGTTTTACCATGATAGAAGGAATGGAAGTTCTGGAAATACATACAAAGTTATCACGCATACCAGCTGTTCCAAAGTGTGGTCTGCGACCTGCAGCACAACTTTCACTGGAAATGCGTATTCTCAGCTCCCCACCCAGGAGTCCTAAATCAGACACTTTGAGGGTGGCGCCCAGAAATCTGTCTTTAACAAGCCCCTACTGCGACCCCCTGGTGATTCTGATGCACCCTGAAGTTTGAGAACCAGAGATACTGATGCATACAATAAACCCTGCACACCTCACACCTTTATTTTATCCGTGTAGATTTTAGCTTCAACTTGCTAAATTCTATCAAAGGAAATTATTGTAGAGAGATTTCAAACAATTATGGCATAAAACCTACTTTTTGGTATTTGATTTTCCTATACAAGAACATTAGATAGTTTCTGATTACCATATTTTTAGGACTATAAGATGCACCGGGCCATAAGACACACCTAGGTTTTAGAGGAGGAAAATAGGAAAAAAATTTTGAAGCAAAAAGTGTAAAATACTTAATAACCTGTGACCCCGCTCCACCACTGCCACCACCCCTGCCCCATACAGCGAGCCAGGTAAGCTACATTCAGACTATAAGATGCACCCCCATTTCCTCCCAAATTTGGGGGGAAAGTGTGTCTTACGGTCCAAAAACACAGTAATTTAAATATTCTTTAGTGTTTAATAAAATTAAATAATTTTCTCTATAATACTTCTGCTTCTATTCTATGTGATTTGTTCCTATGTACCTTGTTCCTTCATTTCTACTTAAAATTCCAGTTCCTATCAGTTTGTGCTGGTTTACTGAAATGCTTTTTATACACTGATCTTGAACATAGAAACTGTTCTGAAATATTTAATTCAAGAAACTTATGTGGTATACTGGCTGAAAACTCCAGTGGTATGTAAATTAGTTATGATCATAAAAGGAATACTTCTTAATACAACTCATAGTACTTATAATGGCTAAACATAAGTTTGAAGAAATATGCCTTTTGTCAGGTGAAATTAATTCCTATTGATTCCTTTCTAAAGAGTTTTATCATAAATCTTTTCATATATCAAATACTTGTTTTCTGATCTATTGAGAAAATCATATTTTTATATGTGCTACTGTTAGGTCATTCTTGCATTCCAGAAGCTTCTGCTTCTTCCCATTCTTTGTCCTTTTTCTCTATTTCTCTTCTTCTCCTCCTTTGGTTTCTAAAGAGTTTATATAATATTGGAATTACCTGTGCTATGAAAAATTTTATGTCCTCTACATGAAAAGTAATCTGGGAAAATTGTTAGCAGGAATATTTTAAAGTACTGGTTCAATTTATTTACTTACTGATGGATTATCCAAAATTTCTAGTTCTTCTTTTAATCAATTTTGGAATATTATATTTTCTCTAAAATTTTTAAACTTTTCTAAATTTTCAACTTTCTTTAACAGCTGTTTATACTATTTCCTTAAATGTTTAATAACAGCTGTATTTTTAGTTAAGCACATTTTTTTACTTTGTAATATAACTTATGTGGTTTTTGTCCATTATGATGCTAGATCCCATTTTGTGGTATTTTGTTGAGGTTTTCCTTTTTTTGTATCAGCATTCATAAGAGTTCTCGGTCTGCAGTTTCCTCTCTTGCGATGTCTTCCTCTGGCTTCGGTATGTAGGGTATTCTGGCCTCACAGAATGAGTTAAGAAATATCCCCTCCTCTTCCATTTTTTGGAAGATTTCTGAAAGATTGAGGTTAATTATTTTCCCACTGGAAGAATAAAAAAAAATGAGGCAATTTTGCCTTAGTTATTTCTTTACTAATTCAATTTCTTTGTCATTGGTCTATAAATATTTTCTATATTTTTGAATCAGTTTTGGTAGTTTGTTTCTTCCTGGGAATTTGTCACCTAAATGATAATTTGTTGACATATAATCATTTCTAGCATTACTTTATCAGCCTCTTCATTTTTGTAAGGTTGTAGTAATACTCCCTCTTTCATTCCTAATCTTAGTAGCTTGAATCTTCTCTCATTTTTGTTGGTCAGTTTATCTAATGTTCTATCATCTTGCTTCTTACCACTCCAGTTTTTCCTTCTGCCATTGACCCCTGATGAACTTAACCCTGCCTTTATTTCAAATCTTCATTTGAGTCATGCTTTCTCCTGATCCAAGACTTTTCATACACCTTTCCCAGTAAACTTTTACTTATCCTTTCTCTTTTTTTACCTAGTAAATTACTACTTAGCTTTTATATCTCTATGTATGTGTCATTTAATACAGAGCTCTCCATGCCCAACTGGTTTGATTTTTACTTTTTAATAAGAACCCTCACCAAAGCATTAATACTAAATTGTTTCATGATTATTTAATAAAAGTGTTTTCCTTCTAGTGTGAAAGCTCTGGTGAAAATTATCACATTTCTCTGCTTAATATTTACCATACAGAGCTTGGCCACATCATGGGTTCTGAATTGGTATTACTTCTGTTTAAGATACTAGGGGAAGACCAATATAAAACCTCATAATTTCAATCCAAAAATTTCCAATAAAGTATCTTGCTGGACCACCTAGACTTAGTTTTCATGAAATCCTACTAGAGGGCTGAAGTACATAGTTCAAAATATTACTACAGCATCCCAGACATGAAGCCACAAAAGCTGTGCAGTGGGTTACTATGAATTCAAAATACACATGAAAGGGAAATTACAAATGTCCTCTTCTACAGTATAGATTTCTTGTGATTAGGCTGCTCTGCACACAAAACTGCAGTTTTTTATTACATGGACCTTGGCACAATGATTTGCGTGTGGGAGGCACTCAATACTAAGCAAATTTAGTATTCTAAATGCAGATGGGTGTCAAAAACTGGAATTTTTAAATTGCAACATAAGTTTTATTATCTCCATGTCACAAAGGTCAATGTCACTATCTTTGCTGACATAAAAATGAAAAATAATAAGCTTTTATGCCTGTCAAAAACTGAATATTTGTGAATAACTATATAAAATCAACATGTGGGAATATATGTATAAAATAAAAAATAAGTGGCTCAGAATAACTTGTGGACAGATACAGATGAAAAACCGGTAGATCTTTAAACATTTTTTTATTGATTTCAGAGAGAGAGAGAGAGAGAGAGATCAATTTGTTGTTACACTTGTTTATGCATTTATTGGTTGATTCTTTTATGTTCCCTGACCAGGGATTGAGCAGGCACCCTTAACGCATGGCTATGATACTCTAACCAACTGAACTGCCTGGCCGGGGCCCAGTTTCTGAAGTTCAGTGTAGATGTGAGAAGTATGCAAAAAAGGCCTTTAAGCCTACAACCAACCTCTTTTTCAGAATACTTGTGTATATTATTTTCAATGTTTGACTTATCTTAAGAGTAATCACACTGCTAATTTAGAAGAGAAATCGATTTTAAGATGTGGTGTTATTTTTACACTTCTAGAAATACAGGGGTGAACAAAAAGTAGGTTTATAGTTGTGAGCACATGAAACACTTTATTCTTGTATATTATTTATTATTTTTATTAACTAATTATATTAATTCTTTTATTGCTTATTTGTATTGCAATTGTAAGCCTACTTTTGCCCACCCCATATATTGCTAAAAATAAAACTTCTACCCAAGGCTTAGTAAGGGATGGAATTCATAGGTAACAAACATAGGGAGGTAAAGTCCCCAAGAGTATCTTTTCTGTATCGTCAGTTACACCTTTTTAATGAAAAACTATGAATTTAAATTAGACAGTTTGATAGATGTGAATTAAAGTAATGGAAATTAAAAGTGCAGGTTAGAATAACATTGTTTGCATAAGTGCTAAAATAGCAAAAGTGATTAAATAGGTTTCCTGGGATTACCCTATGGATAAAGAATTGCTCAATTACTCATATAGACACATACATAGCAATGCACATTTTCATAAAATTTAAACACTTAAAGGCTATCTTCTTTGGATACAGAATGCTACAATATCTTGCTAAATTCCTTTAAGTACAACAAAACACAGGTTTTTATTAATTTTCTGCAATAGTCAATGTATTTAAAAATGGAATACTTACATGACTCATTCTCAAATTCTGAAAAGTGAAATTTTACAATTGACATCTCTCATTATTTAAAATTACTTGTTTTTCTATTCCATGCCTTCAATTTATATTATTATTATTTCAACTCCAGAACTGAGGCCCCAAAGTTTATTTCCACATTAGATTAAGTTTTAGTTTAGAGTTTTAAGGCAGAGTCATACAATTTGATATCATAGCTGAAAACCCAGTACGTGAAGCGTACGTGCCTACCACACCTGATAACTTACATTCTGGATACCTTCTCACCTGCAGGCTCATAAATTCCTACCTCAGCCAAAGACTGATTAGTCAATTCCCGAAAGAAAGAGATCTCAGCTGAATCTCCTCACTCAACTCAATGTTACAAAGTACCTGTTTATGGAAATATTTATTACATAAATTTTATATACAAGGGGGGACCCCCCAGATGGAGTGCGGAGTGTGGGCCCTTGTAGTACAGGCTTCCCCTGCCAGCTGAGTGTTCTAGGAACCCATCTGTGTCAATGTTCCAGCTGGTGTTGCTGTGAGAGGCTGCATTCAGCTTCAGTGAATGTTTTCTGAAGACTCTTTTAACATGGTTGTCCATGCATGATGGGTGATGTACAAGTGCACCCACCCGTACATACCATGCTGAGTGTTTAGCAGTTTTTGACCAAAAATGGCATGACCCCCATTCCGCCCCATATTTACCTGACTTCACCCCAAGCAATGTTTTTTTTATTTCTCTGAATGAAAAAAGTCTACAAAAGAAAAAGTTTTGCTGATGTAGAAGAGGTGAAACAAGAGATGGCAGAAACTCTAAAAGGCACCAAAATTGATGAATTCAAAAACTGTTTTGAGCAGTGGAAAAAAGTCTCGATAGGTGTATTGCATCAAATTGAGAGTACTTTGAAGGTGACTGAAGTTTAAACATGTAAAAGTAAATATGCAACTTTTTATACATAGATTCCATTTTGGGGGGTCCCCCTTGTATTAGGGTACAAAAGGGGAAATATCTTAACCCAGAGCTCTGTGGACCACTTCCTCATCAACTTCCCTGTTTTCACTCATTATTAGAAAATCAATGCATTTTTAGACATTAGAACATCCAGTCTTGTGTAAAAGGAAAACTCCACACTCTCCGTCCAGTACAACCTCCTTCCCTAGCTTGTTCTTATTTCACTCTGTGCAGCTTCATTCCCTTGTTTCACTCCCTTCACTCTGTGTAGGGAGAAAGTCACATGACCCCCTTCTCCCCTAAATGTCCTATAGTAACCCAGGACAGACCACTGCTGTTTGCTGCAGATAATGCCAATAACTGATGTCTACACCCCTACATTTTTCTCTGCATCTGACCATACATGCCAACATGGTTCTGCTGATATGACCTTGCCTCTGGAAACAAGGCCCTCTTATGCAGGGTCCTTTTCAAAACAGCTCATAGCTGACTCTATTTTGCAGGGCCTATGCTGTGTTCTCCAGATCCTTAAGCATCCTTAGTTGATCGTCAGTCGCAAAGCAGACACTGCCTGGCTGTTTCACTGAATCAGATGTTATTCTCTGAACCATTCCATCTCCAAAGCACATGAGTCTACGAATGTTTATCTTGGACTTGACCTCATAAAGCTTAAAATGATGGAGGTTTATTTCCAAAGGCACCACAAACAGGCAATTCCCCTGATATAAATTCACACTCCACAACTGCTACAACTTTCAAACAAATCTGGTGTATGTTCTGAGTTAGTAATAAACTAAGGATCTTAAAAACCAGTTTCAAAATATTTTATCTGGTACTACTTCCATGATGTAGCATTCATTTTACCTTCTTGTACCTCTGGGACCTCTGGCAACCCGAAAAGTCTCATTTAATGTATTTGTATACATTGACTAACTTTTGCACTCAGGAAGATTCAGAATTATCCTATTTTTCTTCTGCAAAGGAGGGAGGGTAAAGTTAAGAGAATGGCTTAGAATTTCACAAAGGACAAATTACAAAAGAAATGATTAAGTTCCAATATAGATTATGTATAGTTTAATCCGTTAGCTCCTCCATTTTGATGGTGTCAAAAGGTAATAAATGTATACTATGTATTTGTTCCATGTAGATGTGATCCCTTCTATCTGATCCCACAGTATCCCTGAAAATATGGCACAATAAATACCTCAGCCTATTGAATAAGAAAACAAAGAGTCCAAGATCTGTTAAAGTGTCACCACAAGAAAATGGTGGGTCACAGATCAAATCCAGCTCCCTCAGAGGCAGAGCCCAAGCATTTCCAGGGAACTTTTTCTATCAGTATTTACGTATAATCAGCAGTGGAGAAATTAAAGGCCCTGCTTATTCTTCTTAATTTTTTATAGATCTAGGCAATTATTACAGTCAAGTTTTAGTTTTAATGTAATTCCTATTGTCCCACTCACAATTTTTCATCTAGGCATTAGTTTGTCTTTAAACAATGTAATGTGTTTGTATTGAAAAATTATTATACAAGATTGAAATGGGTTAATTCAAAGAAGACTTTTTGGGTAATGATAAGAGGACTTTTAATATTAAGGACTCCACAATGCAGGCATTAAATTAAGATTATTTATTCTATCTTGTGGAACCCAAGGGATATATATGTATATGCATATGTATGGCATATATTAATATATACATATGTAGATAATATATATGTACATATATAAGAGAACTATATACATATAAGAATGTGCATTTGTACAAGAGATCAGAATACAAAATTGAGGACAGACAAAATTCTTTAGATTGGTACAATGAGCAGGAGAAGGGTATTTACTTGATCTACCTCTAGGTACCTAGTTATTCTAACCACAAGAAATAGTCCTGGGTACCTACATTGTAACAGGTGAATAAAGTAGACATGTTCTCTGTTTTAATGGGGCTTACATGTTATCATAATTAACAACGGAACAAGTGAAATAAGTGTGTTGGTTTGGGTGTATGGTGGCTGCCTTCTAAATGCTCACCACTTAACTCATGTCAGTAATTAGAGGTAATTAACAATCCCTCTGTTTCAAACAAATAATTGTAATTAGACTTGCCTACAGCTTTCCAAAATATTTAGCAATTTACTTCATTTTGCCTCTTTTAGCAAGAGCCAATCTTAGTTTAGAAAGAGAGAGTATTCCCTCAGTAGGCAAATATAATTCCTTAAAGTGGCTAAGGCTATGAAACTGGTCAACTACCATAACTGAAATACGTGTCAGAGCCAAATTATCTTAGAGATTTAGACTAATGAATATGTTTTACCTGTCAAGAACCCTTGGATTCACACACCATAGTTATGGTAATTAGAATAAGAATCTGTTTATCAATTTGATGAGGTCTGATCACTAGCACACATTTTTTAGATGATCTTAGTTGTTGCTCTGGTTTGTAACTGAGCGTGAAGAGAGGCTGCCTGAGAAAAAGTTGCAGTGTTTCAAACCAAACCTAATCGGCACGGAAATATTTTGTCTTATGATTCCTCAACATGCTCAAGGCGACCAAGCAGCCAGGTCACAGCTGCTGGGACTGTTTCTGTTACAGATTGAGAAGCCCCCTATTTGTGGCACTTATTGGCCAAACAAGTTAATTACAGAAGTGGCCCAGCTGGAGTGAAGCTACGGAGGACCTGGCTTCTCCCAGGACAGCCTGCAGGGGGTTTTGGATGCACAATACAAAACCACAGGTGCATTGACGCCCACCAGGGACACTGGCCAATGGGAAACAGGCTATGGCAGGGAGCTTTGGGATAAATTCATTTCCCTCCTTTACCCTTCGAGACTACTACTACTTCATATGGTCTCCCTAAAGATATCCAGGGAAACAGCATTTGGTTACTTCTTGGTGTGGTGGGATCTTTTAAGACGTATTTCTTTCAAGTCCCTCCTAGTTTGGTGAAAATTACACCCAGTTTGCTTTATTGATAAAATATATCATGCCAATTTCCTCATAATTAAGTTTATCCTCTTGTGTATTATTCATTTCTTAATTTATTTAAAAACTATGGACAGAGTGCCTACTATGTGCTAGTAACTATTCAGGATATAGCACAAAAAATAACTAAAAAAGTTTCTGCCTTTGTGGAGTTTACATTCTAATATTAGTAAAATAAATGTAGAAATACATACACATTCATTTAGTAATAGCAGGGAGAAATAAGTGATGTGGAGAAAAATGAGGCAGGCTTGAGGAGGGATGTGTTGACTAGGGAAGATCACTTCAAGGATTGGACACTTCATTCTCTATGAGGAAGCATCAAATGAGCTGAAACTAGACCATAGATTTTTTGTGACTTCTTGGTAAATCCACTGAAATTTCAAAAATAGTATTAAAAAGTGAACCAAAAAACCATTTATGGCATTGGTTGTTGTGCCTCAGTGATTGATCGAGAGCCTGTGGACTGAAAGGTCGCCAACTATATTAGCATCCTCTTAATCTTGTCCATCCAAAGTTGGGTATCAAGAAAATGTTGTTACTATGATTGGCATAAGGACAGACACGTGGATAAACGGAACAGAATATAGACCCCAGAAATAAATCCATAGCTATATGGTCATTTAACTTATGAATTAAGAACCAAAAATACTGAGTTGGCCAAAAAAGTCCATTTAGTTGTTTCTGTAAAAGACACATTTTTCATTTTTACCAATAACATTATTCATTTGGATATTTTGAGTATGTTGGCTATCTCCCGCTATTGGCTGGTAGTGGGTAGAGGCTGGGGTTCTGCTAAACATCTTCCAATGTGTAAGACAGCCCATAGCAAAGAATTATTTGGCCAAAATGTCAATAGTACCAACAAACTTCACAAACCACTTTTGACATTTCAGTCAGTCATGGCACCTTCTCCATACACTGCACAGATCATTTTTTTTTTTGCATTTCAGTTATGTTTTTACCTTTCTTGAAATAATTAAACATAATATGCCAAAACTGTTGCATATTTTCTTCCAACTTCAATATTAAATTGGCTACACAAAAATTCAGCAATTTTGATGTTTTTTTTTAAATGCACGCTGATATGACAGCTGTCATAATACAATCTAACAAAATTGTTTCGAATGAAGTTAAAGCACACTATAGCCATCATGTGGAAAAAAACTAAATGAACTCTTTGGCCAACACAATACAATGGGGAAAGGACAGTCTCTTTGGTAAATGGTGTTGGGAAAACTGAACAGCCATAAGTAAAAGAATGGCTAGACTATCTTAAACTGTACACAAATATTAACTCAGAGTGAAGACATGAATGTAAGATATGAAGACATAAAACTTCTACACAACATAGGGAATAAGTTTTGTGACATCAGTTCCAGCAATCATTGTTTATGACTCCAAAAGAAAAGTCAATAAAAGCAAAATAAATAAGTGGGATTATATCAAATGAAAAAGCCTCTGAACAGCAAAGGAAACCATCAACAAGAGAAAAACACAACCTGTTGAATGGGAGAAAATATTTGCCAATCATATACCCAATAAGGGATTGATATCCAAAACATATAAAGAACTCATACAACTCAATAGCAAAATAATCAGCATCAAATAAAAATGGACAAGAGATCTGAATAGACGTTTTTTCTAAAGAAGACATACAGATGACTAAAAGGCACATAAAAAGATGCTCAGTGTCACTAATCCCAGAAAATGCAAAATCAAATCACAAATCAAATCGCTTTGCCCCTTTTAGAATGGCTTTTATCAAAAAGACAAGAGATAAGTCTTTCTGAAAGGTATGGAGAAAGGAAATTTTGCTGCACTGTTGTCAGGGATTGTGAACTAGTACAGCCCCTATGTAAAAACAATATGTAGGTTTCTCAAAAATTAAAATTAGAACTACTATAAAATTCAGCAATTTTACTTCTGGATATTTAGCTGAAGAAAACAAGAACTAATTTGATAACATATATGAACCCCTATGTTCATTGCAGTATTATTTACAATAGCGAAGATATGGAAACAATATTAAGTACCCACTAATGGAGGAATGGCTAAAAATAAATGTAGCATACATACACACAAATGCTAGTCACTCATAAAAAAGGAATGAAATCTTACCATTTGCAACAACATGGATAGACCTTGAGAGTATTATTCTAAGTGAAGTCAGACAGAGAAAGATAAATATCATTTCACTTACATAGAAATCTAAAAACACAAAACAAGCAAGCAAAATGAAACAACACTCACAGATACAGAGAACACATTGATGGTTGCCAAAGGGGATGGGGGCTGGAGTGGCCAAAATGAGTGGACGGGGTAAAGAGATATAAAGTTTCAGGTATAAAAGAAATTCAAGTCGTAGGGATGTAATGTACAGCATGGTGACTACAGTTAGGGATGTTATGTTGCATGTTTAAAATTAACTAAGAGAGCCCTGGCTGGTGTAGCTCACTGAATTGAGCACCGGCCTGTGAACCAAGGTGTCACTGGTTCAATTCCCAGTCGGAGCACGTGCCTTGGTTGAGGGCTGGGTCTCGGTGCGGGGCACACATGAGGCAACCACACGTTGATGTTTCTCTCTCTCTCTTTCCCATTCCTCTACCCTCTCTCTAAAAATAAATAAATAAAATCCTTAAAAATGTTATTAAGAGAATAAATCTTAAAAGATTTTAATCACAAGAAAAAAAATGTAACTTCATATGATGCTAAATGTGGTTTTCATTTTGCAGTATATAAATATCAAACTATGTTGTATACCTGAAACTGATATTATTTTATTCCTTTTTCTTAAATTTACTGGGGCAACATTGGCCAATACACTCTATAGGTCTAAGGTGGACAACCCTATAACATATCCCCTGCACACTATATTGCATGGTCACCACTCCAAGCCAAATCTCCTTCCATCACCATTCATTTTTGACAAGCCCTGCATAATTCCTTCATTTTAGGGTCATGGATTAGCATAAGATACTAAACATTTCTACAATTTGCATTTAATGAATTGCTCAATTATTTTTGGAACTACACGTGATCATGTCTAAAAATATTTTCCGGATAAGAGCATCTCAAGATTCTACGTAAATCCCTCACTAGCATTTATCTTATCTGTGCTTCTCCTGTGTCAGCTCTTATACTCCTTTTTCCTTCACCATGTATTTCCCTCCTTCTTGCATACCCCAGTCTACAGCCAGCCACCCGCCCTTCTACATCAGTTCATTCCCTCTTGCTTTTCCTTAAGGCATCTCATACTGGCTGTTGAGCATTAGGGCACATCATGGAAAGAAATGAGCACTGCCGCCTGAGTAATACAAATAATTAAAGAATCTCTATGCCTTAGTGTTGTAATTCCTTCTAAGGCTTTACATTTCCTGGTAACTTTGATTAAACCTTAATATCAAAAATATTTTTATAAAAATATAGCTATTTTTCACTTGCTGTATATTTCATATTTTATTATTTCATTTTTTACCAAATGATAACATTAAAATTGTAGTTGCAAAGATTTTAAGCCTAGACACTAATTTAAAGTACATTGTATTATCTATGAACATTTAAATCAAGAAACCTAGTATTAGGCTAATTAATCTGTGTAATAATTACTTAATAGTAATTTGCCCTTAGTTCTATATAATACAGAATTCATTTTCTTCCAATAATGTCATATGTATTGATGGATGTTAGGAAGTATGAAATAGTTAGCTTTATTTGGAGCTAATGTACATTTTATTTTTATCTTCTTTTATCATTTTATTACTTTATAAAAATGTTAATTATATAGTTAGTTTTTAATTATTATTAAGTACATTTTTATGTAAGTTTCTTTGATCTTTTGATAATGTATTTAACCAAAGTGTTCTTGGAGGAAATACAAGATACTATTAAAAATGACAACAACATTAAATTTATAGCAAAAGAAAAGGATAAGCTTAGTTTCAAAAATACATTCTGAAAATCTTTTGAATATCATTTGAATAAGTGTTTTTGATAATAATGAAAAGATAGAAAAGAGACAATAGTCCATTTTGAACTGCTTCTGAACTAAAATGATACTATTACTAAAATACTCCATAGAATATTTAAATTTATATGTTCTCAGAAATTTCAATATAGTCAAGAAAAATGACTTAAATGGAGTCTATTATTATGTTATCTTAAATACAATGAGGCAATTTTGGTCCTGCAGGAATAGAATATTTCTGTGTATATTACCATTCATCTTATAATAAGGGGATATGACTACCCTCCCCCTTTTACATATTTTCTTTCCCTGTCAAATTAAGACTGGGATAGAATCAGGTAAGAGAAGAGGAGGCTCCAGGGCAACTTAGTTAACTGCTAGGACAAAGGCATCCCGTTCTTCCTTGTTTCAGTGATATGAGATTATGGAGAAATAGGAGAGGGATATTTGCTGGGCAAAAGAAAGATTCTTGATAAATGAGAGTTTGAAAACTCTATGGACCCAGGCTTTACCCAGGTGGGTTGTAAATACCCTCCCCTCAGTATTTGAAAACATTGGCTTTAGAGGCCCATCTATTTTTAGAAGGAAAAACAGCTGAGATTATGTGTTTGGAACCTCCTTTACCTAATTTCCCTGTGAAGATTCTTAAAATATTCTCTTCCCTAATTTAGCTGTGGAAGTGATTAATAACTGTTTAAGAGGGTAGCATCTATAAGGTAATCATTTATGATTAATGATATATGAGGGAAGTTTGCTTTCAAATCTTAGTAATATTTAAGCTAATTAAAGACTATAAATTAATTTATTACCTGTGGTATTTAGTTAGGAAAGGGAACTAGACATTGAGTTTAATAAACTAGAAAGCATGAGCCAGCTTGCTAGGCAGGAAGATACAGGGTCACCAGGGTCTCCAGGGGACCACAGCACTGTACTCTGCCAAGAGGATTAACAACCTCCCTGCCCCCCCCCATCCCCCTTCAGGTACCAGATTGCCAGGTGGGAGCAGGGGAAGGCAAGTACACATAGAACAGAAGTCAAAATGGCATAGGGGGAGGTGCTGGACCAGTGTGGCCTGTCAGTCTAGCCTGAGGAAAGAAGGGATTGATTGGGAGGTGGACCTATTCAAAGCACATGAAAGTATGGGAAGTTGATCGGTCATTCTGAGACAGCACCTGGTCTATCCCAAGTCCAAGCTAACATAATCCAAGGGGAACAAAGAAGCTCTCCCTCACTCTCTTGCCTGGGTGACCCACACTTGCCCCAGGCATTCGTGCATCCTCTCTCCATGGCCCCTGTGACCTTAGTAGCCCTATGGTCTATGGTCATGAAAGTCCACATGCAGGCTCCAGGAGGAAGCCTGAATTGGACTCCAGCTAGAAACCCATACAAGCTAGGCAGATACTGGACCGAACTGTACGTGAATATGGAGCATAAACTCTGGGCAGTGGCTTTCATCCTGGCCCTACTAAAGACAAGATTGGACCTTTTCCATGGCAAGATGGATGGAGATGGGACATTGGGAAGTCAGAAGGGAAACCCCCTTAATCATACATTATCAATAAACCACACCACAGAGCTACATCTTCTCATGCAGGTCCCAGGAAATTATTTTCCTTTGGATACCACAACAGCCCCACTTCCACTGGTAACATATAACCTTCCACCAGTAACAAATCTACTGGAAAACAACTCTTACTTATGCTCATTCTCCATAGATATCAAATTAAAAGTATCCAGCAGTTGGGGAGATAATTGTTTTGATTTAAAAGACTATCATCCAAAACAGAACTTATATGAAAATGAAATGTCCAAAAACTGTACACTTCCTTAAGTTGGTCCTTAATTTTGCCTTTATAATGAAATCCTCTGAGGAGAGTATAAACAAAAAGGCTTGAACATGTGTTCAAGTGGGGATATAGATTGTGGATTCATTTAGAGTAAAGAAACTGGAAAAGCAATTTACTTTTAAATCAGTGTTTCATAAGTTGCCACCTTTGCTTGAACAAAAATTACTAGAACATTTAGAGCATAAACTTACACTAAGATGCACAGTTCAGAATATACCCTGAAATAAAATAGGAAAAAAGTTACTGTATTATTCTTCAATTTCTGTCTTAATATTGTATATATGCAAATAGAGTTTTCTTGCATTATCTTGTAAGAAGGTGGTAAGCCTTCTTACAGACTATAAGATTTAAATATATGTGTGTGCATATATATGTATATAAATATGTATACACACATATATGTGTATGATTCTTGTTCAACAACTAACACTGTCAAAGCAACAATCCCCAGATATAGTTAAACGAACAAGACAAGTTTCATTCAAAGCTATTACAGTAGGTGAGGGAAGCCAGACTCTGAGCTTAACTCCACTGAGACAAAGGGCAGGCCAGTTTGGAAGAGCCAGTGCAGGAGGGATCTCGGTCATGCGTGTTTTCTAAATGGCCTAACCCAAAAGAAAATTAAGTTGTTTCTTATTTGTTTTGACAGGAGGCAGTTTTACAACTTGGAACAAGGGGCTCACAAAAGTGAGGCTCCCACCGACCACAGAGCCTCGGGGTGCTATCTTCCTTGATAATTACATTTCAGAGGTCCTTGGGAAAACAACCTTGGGTTGTAAAACTGGCAGGAAACTTTTCAGAAAGATTTACATCTCAGAGGCATACAGAAAGAATTAAAAATTTTTCTAAGTGAAATGCTGTAAGAGAAAGGAGGCTGTGGCCTGGGATCAGGAAGGAGCCTGTGTAAAGGTCAGCCAAGGCGAATGCTTAGCTCAGCCGGGTCAGTGTTCACGCACACGTTCACATGCATGTTCTTACGTAGTAGCAAAATAATGGTAATAAGAAGTAGGTGCCATGTGTTCATTATCTTATTCAGTAATCTCAATTTGTCCTCAGATCAACCCTATGCTCCCTTTCCTGTCATTATTTCAGTTTCAAGGTGAAAAACCAGCCCTGGCTGGTGTAGCTCAGTGGATTGAGCGCAGGCTGCGAACCAGGCATTGCAGGTTCGATTCCCAGTCAGGGCACATGCCTGGGTTGCAGGCCATGTCCCCCAGCAACCACACATTGATGTTTCTCTCTCTCTCTCTCTTTCTCCCTCCCTTCCCTCTCTAAAAATAAATAAATAAAATCTTTAAAAAAAATGAAAAACCAGAAACTCAGATACTTTAAGAAAATTGCAGAGAAGTATTATGTTTTAAGTTCCTATAAAAATAAATAACAAATAATAAAAATAAGTTGAAGAGAATAAAAATGCAACCATTGGAGCCCTGGCTGGTGTGGCTTAATCAGTGTGCAGTCTGCAAACCAAAGGGTCACAGGTTCGATTCTCAGTCAGGGCACATGCCTGGGTGGTGGGCCATGTCCCCAGTGGGGGCTGAGCGAGAGGCAACCACACATTGATGTTTCTCTCTCTCTCTCTCCCCCTCCCTCCCTTTCCCTCTCTAAATAATAAATAAATCTTTATTAGAAAAAATGCAACCATTGGCCTCAATGCAAATAAGGATTCGTATATGATAAAACTTGCATTTTCAGTAATTGGGTCAACTATACATTGTTTAATTAATGATGCCAGTATATGGATCAATCAAGATGAATGCAGATGGATTTAGAAATGGTAGTATTTCTAAAGAGGAAAGTATTGAAAAGCAAAGAGGAAAGTTGTCTTTTGTTCACTAAATATTTCTATTCTCATAGAAGTTGCAGAACATAAAATCAATGTAAAAATCAGTGGCTTTTCCATATACTAACAACAAAATATCTGAAAAAAAGATAAGAAAACTATCCCATTCATAGTAGCATCAAGAATAGTAAAATGCATATGATTGATATGCCAAGGGGTTGAAAGATCTGTTCAATGAAAGCTACATAATTGGTGGGAAAAAAACTGAAGAAAACAAATGGAAAGATATCCCATGTTCATGGATTAACATGCACATGCATATTATCATGGTTAAGAACTAACATCGTTAAAAAGTCCATTCTACCCAAGCCATCTATAGAGTCACTATAATGCCTATCACAATCCCAATGGCATCTTTTCCAGAAGTAGAAAAACAATTCTAATATTTGTGTGAAACCTTGTATAGCCAAAAGCAATCATGAAAAAGAGCAAGCCCACACTCCCTGATTCCAAACTATATTACAAAACTATAGAAATTAAAGCCAAAGAAAAATTAAAACAGTGCTGATATAAAAATAGACAAGTGAATGAAACAGAATCAAAAGCCCAGAAGTAAGCCCTGCTTGTGCAGTGCAGTAATACTTGACGAGGGAGTCAAAGACAATGTAGAAAGGGCAGTCTCTTCAACCAACGGTGCTGTCCAATCTTGGTTACCTCATGCACGAAAATATTGCTGGACCCTTACCTCGCACGGTTCACAAAAATTAAGTAGAAAGGGATTACAGACTGAAACATAAGACCTGACACCATAAAACTCCTAGAAGAAAACATAAGGAAGAATCTCCTTAATATTGATCTTGGCAATAATTTTTTGGATATGACACCAAAAATACCAGCAACAAAGCAAAAATCAAGTGGGACTTTAAAAAGTTCTTTAAATCCCCTAAGTAATGTATTTTAGATAGAAATTAGGAAAACCATTGCTAAATTGCAGATTCATTTGTCTGAACAGTCAATTTCTGCTATTAATAGTCAGTGTTCCAGGTATTGAAAGCCTTTAAAAATCAATGAATATTGTTCCTGTGTTATCGTCAGGCTTCAGACCACATAGTGCTACATCACAGACTTTCAATAAGGTGGTAATTGTGGACAAAATTGCAATGACAACATACTCAGTATTGATACATTTTCATAATGTCTATGGTCACTGAGAATTGTTTCAAGCTCCATTTTCTTAGGTAGGGCTGCGAAATAGGAAATTATGGGTTGGAGTAAGTGGACTGTTAAATTTTTATGCTAATAATCAGCCTTGTTCCTCTTGGGGAACTATTTATATTTCTTATTCCGTGTACCTTTCCCGGCACCCTCCCTTCCTCCCACCCCCTTTTGCTAACCCTCCATGTGATCTCGATTTCTGTCATTCTCTTCCTGTTCTAGTTGTTTGCTTAGGTTTTTTTTTTTTAAGTTCAGTTTTTGGTAGTTGTGAGTTTGTTGTCATTTTACTGTTCATATTTTTATCATTTTCTTAGATAAGTCTCTTTAATATTTCATATACAAAGGGAAGCACATACCAAGGCACATCATAATTACATTGCCCAAGATTAAAGATAAGGACAGAATCTTAAAAGCAGCAAGGGAAAAAGGTGTGACTTTTCTAAATCTTTGTGTTCTGCTTTCTTTTTCTTAACAGTTTGATCTTTAAGGCATTTCTTCTTGCATTTTACTATAAACAGCCAAGAGGAACTGGACTGCTCTTTCAACATGTTCCTTACATGTTTCTCCACCCAAATATCCAGTTTCACATCTTGCAAAGTTCTATCTCTACCTTCCACAAAACACTAGGTCATGAACCCAATTCAGCCTAATTCTTTGCCACATTGTAGCCAGGACTGCTTTCTGCCACTTTCCAATAACATGTTTGTCATTTCTGTCCGAGATCTCATCAGAATGAGCTTTCCTGCTCATATTTCTGCCAACATTTGGTTCAAGATTACTTAGGTATTTTCAAAGAAGATGGGAATCTTCTCTCTAGCTATCTACTTTTCTTCTGAACTCTCAGCAGAAAGACAGACACACAGTTCATTCGTAGAAATTAGGCTTTTTTTCTAGCATGTACCTCAAAACTCTTCCAATTGCTACCCATCAGCTATTTCCAAAGCCTCTACCACATTTTGTAGGTCTTTGTCATAGCAATGCCCCACTCTTGGTACCAGTTTCTGTCTTAGTCCCCCATTGCTGCTATAACAAAAATGTCAGACTGGGTGGCTTATAAACAATAGAAATGTGTCTATCACAGTTTGGAAGCTGAGAAGTCTAGACACAAGATGCCAGGAGGTTCAGTTTCTGGTAAGGAGCTGCTTCCCGGCTCGAGGAAGGCCATCTTGCCCCCGAGTCCTCACACAGAGAGAGGAGGTGAGGGGAGCCCTCTGGAGCTCTTTTTTAAGGGCACTAATCCCATTCATGGCAGCTCTACCTCCAAGACCATTATGATCACCTCCCAAATTTCTTACATCCAGACACCAGCACATCATGGGGTAGAATTTCAACATATGAGTGTGTTGAAGACCAAATAGTTAATCCACAGCAGACCTTGATGGGAGTCACTGGAGAGCATGGTACTTTCCCCCAGAGTAAACAGTAAGCACTGCTTATGTGTACTTCTGGAAAGAAATTTCAATTGTTGAAACTGTTGTGTGCTAATACTGCACACACACAAAAAAATAAGAGTGTGATATAACCTTGAGCAAGACCTATGAGTATCACAGGCACTGCCACCCTTGTTTCTTATACCACTTATTGAAGGCATTCCTTCCCCAGGTTAACTAAGGGTCAAGTTTGGAAAGGGTAAGTATCATATTACTTGTCTTAATACATTTCTTAATGTAATTAAATGATCACTTATTGGCCTCTGATAATACAAACTTGAACCCAATACCTAAATCTATTTCTCACTCCATGTGGCCTAGGTTTTCCTTGGCCTGATTCCCATAGGGCAAATGTAAAATTGCTTTGTGGAGGGACAGTGTAATCACACTAATTTTTTTGAGCTTTGTTTAGTGATGTATGATCATTTTAATTAGTGGAAGAAGTTCTTAATAGGATATAAAAATTAAATTGTTTTCATCTAAAATTTTCCTTGATAGCATGAAAATTTAATTGGAGAAAATTTTAAATAAGATAAAAGGCAAATTTATGCAGAAAGATGATATTATTAATAACATTTTTTCTCATTAAAAAACAGGGAAATGTCATAGTTATAGAATATTAAAAACAATTTAAAGATGGTTTTAGTTATACTTTAGTTATACTGCCAAAGTACAAAAAAAATAGAAATTAATTGTACTCAAAGCAAAAAGTATATATAGAAAGGTTTGTTAAAAGGAGGTTTGTATCTTTAGGACTCAAACAAAATTTTAATGAGGAATTACAACTGGGCCTTGTGAAAATATAGAACTCTAAATTATTTTCTTAAGGTAAATCCACATAAACTGAAACATCGATTTAAGGATTTTAAGATTTAAGCTATTCACTTTCGTGTTTATATTAAAATAATTTTAAAAGACCATTAAATTTTGTTTGAATCATTAAGGAATCATTTGCCAAAACAATTTTCAATGTTATTGTACTGCATAGGATATTTCCTTTGATTTTGAATATTTGAAATACTTTCTTTCTTTTATTATAACTGAAAATATGTTCATCTCAGTTCACTCATTTTTTAACATTAAAACTACTAAATCATTGATTACCTTAACTTTTAAGAAAAAGTTTCATTTCTCATGGTTCCAACAATTAGTTAAGCATTGTATTTCACACTTATATTAATAACATTATGGATATTTGTTACTATTCTGATTTTTAAAAATTGGTAAGTGATTTAAAAACTTGTCAGTTGCTTTGTTTATGTTTTAAAAGCCTATTCGAGTATTTTAATTAAAAATGAGATTTTGGAAGAAAAGATTAAAATACTTTTTTATGAATACATAAATGAGCATCTGATATAAAGCAATAAATTAAACAAAATAAAATTTTAATGGTAGATTTAATGGTTTGCTAACATCTAAAACTTTGGAACACCCATAATTTAAGTACTGGGCTAAGTCTGATAATGCAACTTATTACAAGGAGTAAATTTTCCTTTATTTCAATGTCAAAAACCAATTATTCCACATTTTGATATTTATGCTATCAGTTTCTTTTGTATAATTGCTTTTTAGAAGATGACACCCAATTTGCATTTAAAAATTTATAAGACTGATTTTCACTAAGTGTGAAACATCTGCAGACTCTTTGCTGAGCCTGCCTGGTATGACAATCAGACTAGCCGTACTCTACATCTGGCATCTTTTATAATCTAAGCTGCCGTAAGAAGGAACATGCATTTATGGTTTATAATGAAAAGAAAGTGCCTGAATGTCAACTAGTACACATTGAAGATTATTATCTGAGTTGCCAGGCTCGGGTTATCTGACAGTAAATGTTTTAGCCGCTAATTCTTATGAATTACTGATGTTCTCATCATTTGGCAAATGGCTCACATCACTGTAGTAATTAGCACCCTGCCTCTCCTGCTTATCATAGTTAATGTGTCATGCAAGAGTGTAGTTTAGGACTTTAAAAAAATACATGACCAGATTTGTTTATGTCCCATTGCTAAAATAAAGATAATATAGGTTAAAGAATAATGTTCAACAGGTTTATGGTCTTAACAGGGTATATATAGAGCTATCTTTTCTCTTTCAGGTATTTCTTTGGAGAATTTAACATGCTCCCAAGTTATCAAAAATCACATCACTTCTAACAGTGCGATTGATTTTAGTCAAGCAAAGAAGAATTTTCAAAAGAATTACCACTGTATAACTAGATTTATGTCTATTATTATTTATTACTAATAGTTATGACTATAAATATTCTACTTAAAATACCTTACATAATTCTCCTCTAAATAATGCTAAGTATCTAAATATAATAGTAGGTATTATGAATATTACTTTTATTCTCTTTTTGGTTTTTAAGTTCAGTTTACAGTGCAGTAGTAATGCCTAGGCTTCAAGCATCGTTGTTACTTGGGTTACGTTTAAGAGCTCTTAAGACAAAAACAAGACAGTATACAGGGATTTGGTAATCCTTCAGCAATTTTAATAAGCAAAGTTTGTTTCATTACAATCATAAAATCTGTTAATGTACTTGGTATTGGAAACAACACCATTTTTGTAAAAGTGTAGTATTCCTATCACTCAACTAATACTGGCTTCAAATATCATCTCTTAAGAAAGTCATTTAATCTGGGAATAAAATAGCTCCACAGAAGTTTGTCCATTTCTACCAGCAATAGAATTATTTCTGATTGTGAGCCAAGTGATTGTATGTGTTTCTAGGTCCTGGGGTTCTAAGGATGTGATAAGCCAGAAGCCAAAAAAATACACCCAGAAAAAATCTCTCTTCTACCTATTTGCTTCTGTCTCTAAAAGAATGAAAAATTACACTTGCCTCCTCTCTATAGTACTCAGGCACTGGGCCATCAAACAGTAAGTGTTCTGGAGCAGGAAGTAGCTTTATTGAATGACATGAATTACATCCCTAATAGCTTGAGTGGTATGGGTACCCATAGGACAGCATTACATGGAAATTGTCTTTGGCCTACAGAGTTTGAACTTTAAGCAAAAGAGGATCCTGGCAACCATGAAAAATGCATACAAATTATTAATGTTGGACATTAAAATGTTCACACAAACAAAAAAGTAAACAAGAGAAAACATCAAGTGGAAAAAATGCAAGTAGTTTTATGAAATAGTGGTCTGTGCCTCTATACAAAATTGAAAGCAGTGCACATGAACTCTTTCACTAGAGTTGTGGATACTCATTGTTTTCTAAAAAGCATCAGTTACACTATTCAACTTCCTTTGATTTCCCTGGAGACCTCTTTAACACCAACCCTAGAGCACACCTCAGACCCAGAGTCTCCAGGTCTCTGCAGCTGTGTGGGCAGACAGCTTGTGATTGCAGGAAAACAGTCTTTATCATTTGGTGTGAGACTTTAGGCTAGTTAATCTCTTCCAGAATTTAAAACATGACCAACTTGTCTAAACTCTATACATTGTAGAAACTCTTGCGCTAGTTCATGATACTCATTGAAACCATGTTATTACTTCTGTCATCATCATAACCACACACACTCAACCATAGCAATCACGATTTTAGATTCTCACTTTAATAGTGAATCTTTATTCTACATCCAGTGTTAAATCAGGACACTTTTATGGGCTTCTATTCAAGCATCTGTTTGGCACAACCTTAACCTATACAATCCAATACAGAGGACAGCACCAAAATTCCTTCAGTGGTCCAAGCTAGAATCTTTAGTGTGGTCAATAAGTCAATCAAAATATATTTATTGAAGTGTGCTCTATACCCAACCACGTGATGCTGGTGCAAAGAATATAATAATGAACAAGACACACTGAATCTCCGCCCTCAAGTGATGAGCCGTTCTCTTTCTATTCAGGGGACTCAGGCAAAGAAGAAAATGCACAGAAAGCAGCAAATAAAACCATCTTGGTACTAATGAAAGATAGTTTAGGATGCATGGCAGAATTTGGAGTTGGAGAAGAGCTGAGTGCCCCTAGAGCCAGTGTAGTGGTGATTATCTTTTTGAGAAGATCTGATTTGCAGACACAGTCATGCAAAGGTTTGGGAGAGTGGAATTTTTAAGCAGAAAAGAGTGAGTGCAATGAACTTGGTATGAGGATGAGTACATTGTGTTGTGTGAACAAAAAGCAGGCAAGTAAGACTGGAGCAGAGGTGCCCAGGAGGAGAGGATACAGATGAAAGACAGCAGGGTCCTGTACCCATGGGGCCAATGAGGGCAAGCAGTTGATGGAAACAGCTTTTGATGAACCCACTGGCCTCAACTACTTATACATGTATCTCTTCCCCTTAAATCATTTGAGCTGATGGGATTTAGCTCTTCCAAATATCGATTCTACTTAAGTGTTTAGAAGTGAAATCCTGAGCAGAGGAGTTTCCTGAAAGAGGAGCCCATAATGAAAGGGGTCGCATGTGGTGCTGTAAGGTTCGGGGCTCCCCTCCCTTGGCTTTACCTTCTGTTTTCTCCTTAACTCCCAAGGATCGATGCCGAGCCCAACTTGTTAACTCCTCTCTGACACAAGATACTAGGCAGAATAGCTGATAACCCCAAGGTAACATGAACACACTGGTCAAAATAACTAGGCCTCTCAAACGAAAAACAACTACATACAACCTATAGAACCGAAGCAGACTTACTGAAAGAAGAAAAAAAGCATTTAAAATATGCCAAGATATATACAGAGAGTTAAGGAAAATATAAACAGCCTGAGATAATACAAGAAATGATAATGAGGGCCTAAGTGAAATGTGACTGGTCAGTTAGATGGACAGCTAGAAAGACAATAAACAAATGCCTGTCCCGTCAGGCCCACACTACTGCGGCACAGCTGGGTCACTGTGGAGAGCCCCGGAGATCCTGGCCCGGCTCCACAGGAGATCTGCGCAAGCGCATACTTCTGACCCAGGTGCAACTACTGACTCCCCAGGACGGAGGTACTGTGATAGTTCCATGTGCACCCACTCCCGGGAACTCGACTCTGTTGCCACTCTGGGTGCAGGTGCGCGGGACCTGGCACCAGGAAGAAGTTGCCTTGTGTAGAACTTACTCCCAAAAGCAAAAAAAGGAGAACAGGAGGACCCCAGCGGCCTTTGTCTCTGATGACCCCGATAGCACTAGCCACCCCCGCCACATCCTGGTCTTCAGCATTGTTGTCCACAAAAGATCGCCACAGCCTTTGGTGGCACTGAACAGCTGACAGAACTGCAAAGACACTGCAGTGTCCTAGTGAATCAGGAATTGGATGGCACACCCAACCTAGCTGGCACCCTCACTGTTGCCTTCCAGGGACAGTGTTTCCCCAGCAAAGCAGTGTGAACGGCTGGGCCATATGACTGATTTCTCTAAGGTGCAATCGTCGGACCAAAATGAACAGAAACACAAAAACAAGGAAACATGGCACCACCAAAGGAACACAGTTTTTCAGTAACAAATTATTTTAAGAAGATGGAAGTGTAGAATTAGTCTGATAAATACAAATTTATCAGAGAAGGGCTTGTGACTCAGTCAAGTTTCTTGGTCAGAGATGGCATTTGAGCTAGTACGTGTAGATTTGGGTAGACTGAGAAAAAAGGGAACTGACATGTACTATGTACCTGACACCCTACACACTTTATATAACTTAATCTTACCAAAAGCCCATGAACTGAGGCCTGGGTGTTTTAAGTAAATAGCCATGGCTCACAGAGCTACCTGTTTGCACAATGCATATCCAGACCCAGGTATGACCCAAAAACACGTGGATTTTCCATTATGCAGTGTTGGGAAATATATTATACCTGAAGACAGGCATGCAAGATTAGACAAAATTCAGGGAAGGAAAGAGAAAAACATGATTAAAGCATCCAGACTTCATCTAGAATAATTTAACTGAAAGAAATGGTTGTTTTGGGAGAAAAGGCTAAAAGAATGCAAAAGATACATAAGTGGAAGGTGGGGATTTAATGGTGAACTTCCACTACACATTTAGAGTAACTGTTGGCTGGAGGAAGGAAGTTATAAAAATGTCAGTTTAGGAAGATTAATGTTATGTTGATGAACATAAGTGACTAAATAGAAAAATAAAGGCAAAGATACTTGTTAATTATGACACCAATAATGATAAATCCGATACAAGTTTGAAAATATTTTCTAAGAATCTTAAGAACTGAAATGTTATAAAAAAATTTTAAATAATCTATGTTCAATCAACTACATAGTGTTTTTATTTTGGGGTCAGAAAACTACCTTGAAAGTATTTCAAAAGCAATTGGACTACTTTACTTTTTGTAATCACAGCAAATATAAAAATATATTGTAAACAAATGTCTATTATACTTCTGCAATGTGGAATATTAAAGTAGTATATTCTTATTTATTTTAACATTTTTACAGTGTTTACATCATTGCCAATATTATTAACTGATTCAGTTCTCACAATAATTATATGAGACACATACTATTGTACCATCATTTGATGGTACAGAGAGAAATGGTACATCTCTCTAAGTTCATAGAGAGATGAACTTAGGCACAGGTTAAGTATTGGGTTGGCCCAAAAAGTCCATTACATATTTTTCTGTAAAATAAAACACACATTTTGCATTTTCACTAGTAACTTTATTAATTTGTATATTTTGAGTAGGTGGGCTATCTCCTGCTATTGACTTCTAGTGGGTGGAGCCTAGGGGTGCAGCTAAACATCTTCCAATATGTAATAGAGCTCCACAGCAAAGAATTATTTGGTCAAAATGTCAAAGTACCAAGAAACTTCACAAACTACTTTTGACATGTTTGACTGGTCATAGTACCTTCTCCATACACTGCACAAATCTTTTTATTTGCATTTGAGGTCTATTTTTACATTTCTTGAAATAATAAAGCGTAACATGCCAAAAATGCTGCATATTTTCTTCCATCTTCAATATTAAAATGGCTGCACAAAAATTCACCAATTTTGATAATTTTTTAAAAAAACGCACGCTGATATGACAGCTGTCACAATACAATCTAATGAAACTGTTTCAAATGAAGTTAAAGACTATTAAGGGCTACTAGAGCCATCATACAGAAAAAATGTAACAGATTTTGGCCAACCCGATAACTTACCCAAGCAAACACAGGTAGTAAACGTGGAGTTTGAGTTAGTTAGTAAAGCTCTAATGACTAGACCGTTAACACCATTTTACTTTGTTGACTTTCTATTGCTCCTAATTTAAAATATGGATGCTATGACGTGGTAGGCACATTTAATGATTTTGACTCCTCAATTTTTCTAAAAAACACAAATGGTCTATATTACTCAGTGGATGGAAACATTATTATTTTTTCTGTAAATTCTATACATTAAGTTTTGATTTTGTGGACATAATTAAGACTTTCCCATATTGACACAAGGTGATTCTTGATTTAAAGAATATATAATTAAAGAGGTCATCGAATTAGAGAAGGTGCACAGGTCCAATCACACCTATTTGGGAGAAGGGAATAGGTTGAAGTGAAAATAAATTCAAACTGACATATATTTTGAGTTCCTATTATGTCGAAGACATTGTGACTGTTAACAAAATATGTAATATACAACTTATTGTCTTCAGGGAGATGGCAATATAGTGTGGTAGACTAAATGAGAATGCAGACAATGACCATGATAATAAAATGAGTGCAATTAAGGTGTACAGAGTCATGATTCAAATGAGGGAAAGATCAAACTCAGGTGAGGAAATCAGAAAACGCCCTGAGGGGAAGGTAGTTTCTAATGTCAACTGAAGACGAGAGTATAATTTCAACAGGCTTAGAACCATAGAAATATCATCTAGAGAGAAGGAAAAGTGTGAGCCGGGACAGGAGACTAAGACCTAAGAGGCTGATGCAGTATGCCTGAAAGCTGTGTGAGCATAGAGTGTATGTAGCAAAAACGTTACAGAACCAAATACAAGGTCCTCACAAAACAAAGGCCTGCAGTGGCTTGACTATTCTTTGCCTAGGTAAAGTGCCACGGACTAGTCAAACTGGGAAATTGTCAAACCACTGCAAATCTTCGTTTCGTTTTGGGCAATACAGAGGTTAGAAAGAGGGTGAAATCGGAGAACTATTTCTGAATTAAAATAATTTTAATTTAGAGATGAAAGCTAGGGAAGAGAGACTTGTGAAGGACAACTTTAAGATATCAAAGGATTAGAGCACAGTGATGATATTAAAATGAGTAAGAACATGGAAATCAACATCAAGAATGGGGAAAAAATTTGCTTATGGACACAGTGAATTTGCAACCCTGATGAAGAAATGGTAACAGAGCCCTCATTCGTTGCTGGTGGGAATGCAAAGTGGTACAGCTACTTCGGAAGCAGTTGGAGGTTTCTTAAAAAACTGATATATTCTTACTATGTGGCCCTGCAACTGTGCTCCTTTGTACTTACCTGAAGGAACTGTTTTCAGAAATCTGCACATGGATGTTTATGGTAGCTTTATTCATGGTCACCAAAATTTGGAAGCAACCAGGATGTCTTTTGCTTTTGAATGGATAAATAAATTGTGCTACATTCAGACAATGGGGTATTACTCAGCCCACTCATTAAGTTATGTAATGTCTAATTACTGGGGTGTACACCTGAAATTAATATAATAATGTATGTCACCTGTAATTTTTTAAAAATGATTCAAAAAGAGAAAATTTAAAAAAATAAAAAGAAATGATCCATCAAGCCATGAAAAGACATAGAGGAAATTTAAATGTATATTACCAAGTGAAAAAGCCAATCTGAAAAGGCTACACATTGTGTATTTCCAACTATATGACATTCTGGAAAAGGCAAAATTCTGGGACAATGAAAAGTTTGATTCCAGTGCTTGAGGGTTGGGGTGAAAAAAATAGAAAGGGCACAGAGGATTTTTAGGGCAGTGAAAATATAATACTCTGTTTGATACCATTAGGACAGATATATGCTATTATATATTTGCCCAAACCCATACAATGCACAGCACCAGGAGTAATGCATAAACTATGGAGTCCGGGTGATTATGATGTGTCAGTGTAGGTTTATCAATTGTAACAAATGTGCATACCACTCCATAAGGAATGTGGGTCCTGGGAGGCATGTGTGGAGTTGCAGGTACATTGGAAATCCCAGCACCTTCCCCTCAATTTCCTGTAAACTTGAAACAGTTCTAAAAGTATTCTTAATTAAAAATACTCAGCACACATTCAAAGGAGGCACGTGACAAAATAAGACTTCATGCATCAGAATACGAAAAAAAGGTAACATCCTAAAATATTAAAATTTTGAAATTATCATATAGCTTTAGGCTAAATATGAATGTTTAAAGAAATAAAAAACTAAAAGCAACAAATGAACAAGACAAAACAACAAAAACTCAGACAACAGTGTGGAAAGGGAGCAGGGGAGGGCACCAAAGGGTAAGGGGGGTCAAATATCTGGTGATAGAAGATGATTTGACTTTGGGTGGTGGGCACACAATGCAATATACAGATCGTGTATCATAGAAATGTACACTGGCAAACTATATAATCTTATTAACCAATGTCACCCACATAAACTTAATTTAAGTTATTGTAAAAAATAAAATATAAGCTTGAAAATATTTGGGGGAATAAGAAAAAGTTAAAAGGACCACAAATTTTGAAAAATAAATCTATAATTTTTAAAACTGAAATTAAAAGCTTAGTGGATTTTTTTTACCTGATTTAGTAAACTAATACTAAATTTTTTAAAATTTTGTAAAAAAATATTTCTTTTTAGAGAAAGGAGAAGGGAGGGAGAAAAAGAGGGAAAGAAGCATCAATGTGTGGTTGCCTTTCATGTGCCCCCAGTTGGGGACCTGGCCCACAACCCAGGCATGTGCCCTGACTGGGAATTGAACTGGCTACCTTTTGGTTCGCAGGCCAGCACTTAATCCACTGAGCCAGGGCTAGAGCTAGATTTAAAAGAATAGTTCATCTCTTTACTTTTAGTCTGTTTCTTTCATTCTGAGGTGGGTCTCATGAAGACTGCGTGTATATGGGTCTTGTTTTCTTATCTATTTCAGCTACCCTATCTTTTTTGATTGGAACATTTAAGCCATTTACAGTTAAAGTGAGTATTTGTAGATCCAGATTTATTCCCATTTTATTTTTTAAACTATTTTCCTCTGTTTTGTTTTTTTTTCTTCTTCTTAAAGCAAGCCCTTTAACATTTGTTGTAATACTGGTTTGGTGGTACCAAACTACTTTAGCTTGCTCTTATCTGGGAAAGAAGTTAAGAGACATGAGGCTAGAGTAAGAAAGTCCAATATATATTTAATATGTTCATGATGAAATATGACTTATCTATTAGTTTTTATTGTTTTGATCTCATATGTCCTTGTATTCTACATAAAGAATAAAAGTTTATAATTTATAAATATTAAATTATTTTGTAAAGTAAATCTCTGCCTATGAATTTTTCAAATGCAGTATATTTTAATAATTACCAAAGATAGGCACAACTGATAAATGAGAGTCAAATGAAAATTAGTTGGCTCTAGTAAGTAATGGATTATTCTCCTTCATTTCTTCATACAACGATCTCAAAAAGAAATAAGAGGAATAAATTGGTCTTTATATGTTGTACTCAATTTGTTATTTTCAAATTGATACTTAAAATCCAGCTATATTGATTTTTTTTTTGTTAAATTAACCACAATATTTGAAATTGTCTTACAATCATGGTACTTATTTTGAAACTATTAATTCCTCTGTATTCTTGAAAAGTGTGAAATATATTGTGAAGTTCTGTTACATGTGCATTTTAATCAAGCCCAACCAAAGAGAACTTTGATGACCCTTTTTTCATAACTTCTGTTTTTCTTAGATTTTATTTATTTATTTTTAGAGAAGGGGAAGGAGAGAAAGAGAGGGAAAGAAACATCTATCAACTGCCTCTCAGAGGTCCCCAACTAGGGACCTGGCCCACAGCACAGGAATGTGCCCTGACCAGGAACCCAACTGGTGACCCTTTGGTTCCCAAGCCAGTGCTCAATCCATTATGCCACAGCAGCCTGGGTGAGAACTTTGGTAAGGATCAAAAGAACATACAAATATCATACAAACCAAATTAAAACACCAGAGTACCAAAGAGTAAGAAGGAATATGTCATGCTGAAGATTTGTTCACATCAATTGACATACAATATCTTGATCTTGTGAGGATTTTTTTCAAACCCATTTTAATGACAAGTTTAAAAACATTTCCAAAATCAAAATATTCTGTCTCAATATCCTGCTTATCGACAACAAAGATGAGATGGTCTTTAAAAGGCATATAGCCTTCTGGTAGGAACATTAAAGAGAAGCAGGCAAAAATGAAAGGTATGGCTCCATCGGCAGAACCAAAATTGAGTAAATATCTCTTGTGTGTTTCTAGGTACTTGACATTTAGCATTCAACAAAAGGGATTAACATTTTAAAGCTTATAAACCACTTATTTCTAATTAATCAAGCAAATAAATGAACCAGAAGTCTTCCAAATTTAGCACTGAATTAAAAGTAACCCATCATTCTTTTAAATCCTGTATGTCTGAGTCAGAAATTAATTTCAAAATAAAAGCAAGCAACTATGCAATAATTTCTTTACAGACTTCCCAAATTTGAAAGGCAAATAATTTTAAAAATTAGAAGCAAGTGAAAAAAACAGCTACAAATCCAAACAATAAAACACAAAGTATACCTGGCAAAATGTGAAATTTATGCCAAGGTAGAAATGGAGCAGAGAAGTACATATACTCACATCTCAGAGAGATGCAGTTCCCTAAAAGCACGGGTTAGTGCTCTGAAAGGCCATTTCTGTGATCCCTTGATTACAACGATGAGAGTCTGGCGGTGGGAGAAGCGAGGACTGTGTCTCTAGAGACCAAGTGTTATATAACAGAGTGGGAATGGAATGGAAGTGACTCTTAAGTACTGGGTGGCCAAAAAGTTCATTATGTTTTTTTTCTGTAGGATGACTCTAGGAATGTTTAGTTGTCTTTAACTTCATTTGAAACAATTTTTTTAGATTGTGTTGTGACAACTGTCATATCAGCGTGCATTTTTTAAAAGAAACATCAAAATTGGTGATTTCTATTGCAGACATTTTAATATTGAAGATGGAAGAAAATATGCAACATTTTTGGTGTATAATGCTTTATTATTTCAAGAAAGGTAAAAACGCAACTCAAATGCAAAAAAGAGAGAGATTTGTGCAGTGTATGGAGAAGGTGCCATGACCAATCAAATGTATCAAAAGCAGTTTGTGAAGTTTCTTGGTACTGTTGACATTTTGGCCAAATAACTCTTTGCTGTGAGGCTGTCTTATGTATTGAAAGATGTTTAGCAGTACCCCCGGCCTCTACACACTAGAAACCAATAGGAGAAGATAGCCCACCCACTCAAAATATTCAAATCAATAAATGAAAATGAAAAATATGTCACTTATTTAATGGAAAAAATGTAACAGATTTTTGGCCCACCCAATAGAAATCATGCTGACATATCATTACTTTTTTCTTTTTAGATTATAGCTTGCAAGTCAAAGAAACAATTTGTTGGGTATCTCCTCAAAGCATACTGATTTGGGGCTGGCTTTCTATTTAACTTTATGATTGTGAGTGTCATCGGGCAGCTGCATGACATTTATAATTTAACCTTAGAGGAGTGCCATTTTGACTGGAATTCTAATTAAAAATAATTCCCCTGAGAACACTGCTTCATTGTTTACTTATTTCCAATTACAGAGAGAAGATATCTGAGATAAGCTGATCCTTATTCCTTTATAGTCATTATGTATGTTTTCACTCATGTATTTAAAAGTTTGTTTTTCCCTTGGGTCCTCAATTTCTTCAGGATACACTCAGTTATACATTATATTCTTCATGAATTTAGTCTTCAGGATGCCTGATCTTTTTGTTGCTATTTTTGTTGTTGACCTTCATAATTTTATCCTTGGACTATGCATACCTGTAATGATTTTATCTACCAGTGATTGTTACAAAAAATTTTAAAGCATGGCATATTAGTATTTTTTAAATTTAATTAATTTATTTTTAAAGAGAAGGGAAGGGAAGGGAAGGAGAGAGGAAGAGAAACATCATTCAATTATCTCCCCTCAACCTGACTGGGAATTGAAGTGGTGACCTTTTGGTCTGTGGGATGATGGCCAGTCCACTGAGCTCCCCCAGTCAGGGCACCTGTTAGTATTTGAATGGCTGTTCCTCCAACAGGGCAAATCAGTGCTACTTGACTTTAAATATGTGCTTAAATAACCTGTGAGTTTTAGAATTGTTTATATCTATGCTATGGCCTCAGATCTAGAAGTTTTAGGTTCCAAAAGAATTTGGTGTTCTACAGAGAAAAGGAATATATACACTTTATTTTTTTATTTATTGTTGTTCAGTTACAGTTGTCCCTCTTTTTCCCCATTGCCCTCCCCTGCCCATCCCTGCCCACTCCCACAGTGCATCCCCCTCATTGTCCATGCTCGTGAGTCCTCTATTTGTGTTCCTTTGGTTGCCCCTCCCCCTTCATTAAAAAATCTTTTCTATTTTTATATTAAAAAATTTAAGCTTATCTATAGTGAAAACTTATAACCAAATACCCCTCCTGTGAATTTATCAATTAATCAATTGTTTATACTTCGTTACTAAATTTTCCAATTGTTAATCTTTTTAACATTTGCTTATTTTCTTTATTTCATATGTTATACACTATTGTTTAGCAAAATGTTTGAAAGTAATAAGAATGACACCTTGCCCATAAACACTTCAGCATGTCATTCCTAAAAATTAAAACATCCTCTTACATGACCACAAAAGTATATCACACCTAACTAAACTGACATAAATATTATCTACTATTTAGTAAATATTTAAATTACTCTATTATCTCAAACATTTGTTTTAGTCTTTTCATTTTAATTATACAGGCCTCACATAAACTTAACAGGAATTGCTATTTAGTTAGTTTTCTCTCTACAGATAAGCTATAGATGATATACCTGGTTGCTAATCCATAGTGTGAGGAACTTCTTTATTTTTCAAATTAGTTTCTGTGATAGATAGTTATACATTTTCTTAAGCTTGGTAAAGGAGTTGCAACTTAATACTATTGAACTGAATACTTCAGATGACAATCTGCTTATTAAGAGCTTTATTATTTTGATGACAAATCTATTTTTCCCATTTGGGATTATGGACATTTTAAAAATTCATTTATTCCAAATGGCATTAAACAAACTTTAGTATCTCATCCACAAACATTCTATAGCATTGTGCTCAAAGTTTTATGCAATCAAGAATACTAAGGAATATGTCTTCAGAGAAGTGCTTATAAAATCTGGAGAAAAAATATATTAGTAAAACAGATACTAGAATGAAGAGGATACCAAAATCTGCACCAAACTTTGAATTTCAGTTCTTACAAGACACCATAATAATGAGTAGTATACATGCTTGTTTATAGAAGCTACACTGAATAAAAGCCATAGCATGGGCAGATTTTAGAGCAAAAATTTAGGTGTTAAATACCATTGATTTATGAGATAATTTCAGAAGGTGAAACCATCAAGTCATTTATTTTATTAATATTTAGATTCCTCTTTTTGATGTTGCCCTATTGCTAAGCACTGGAAGAAAATGTTGAACAAAACTGGATATGTTCTCTGCCATTACCAAGTGCACAACCTTGTAAAAGCCCACAGATACTGATCGTGTTCAGCAGTCACATATGAAATCCAAAAGTTTCATTGGAGGAAAGATTTATGATGTTATTGATGCTTGTAAGAGGGGGATCTGACCAAACCTCACATTTGCTCCTTTTTATATGATTTGAAGATTTTACAAGCTCTAGCATTTTAATGGGGAAATATCTGCCCTCCCTTCCCACACTCCTTTACTCTGCTTTTATATTTTGTCTCTCTCTCCCAACATTGAGTCTAAAAGTCAACATACCGTTATTCAATCTGTTCTATTTAAAAAGAAGTTCTTCTTAAACTTTCACAAAAGCAGGATATAACTTTGTTTCATGCTTTATGAATCACCATTTAACATCAATTTACTTAAATTTATTGTATCTTCTGCGCTGTCCACTTCTGCACCCTGTCTTAGATATGTCTTCATCTGAGTTGAGTTGCTTTCTCAGGAACATGAAAAAAGTGTGCCTTACCGAACCTAACTGTGCTTGTCAGAAGAAAATCATAGTATTGTTTAAAAATCGTCAGAACAAATTAAGTCACAGCAAATGTGATAATTCATTTGAGAAATCATGTTTTACAATTTGCTTCACTTTGTGAAGCTTAACATAATCCTTTAAAAAATTTATACATTTTAGAAAACATATTAACACCGTAAAGAATGCCAGTTTTCTGAAAAACTTTCTAGTTAAATGATACCCACTTCCAGATATGAAAACAAAACAATGAATGGTATATTAAAGATTGATATGGAATTTATTATCATTGACTGATATATAAACATCTTAGTAATGTGATTCCTTTAGAAGATCTGCTTAATCTCTGACAAGAAAGTTTATGAGAAAATATAGCTGAATGTCTGACACCTCCTTTCAATCACAAATTCTATATTCACAGCTATCAGTGGGCAGAACATAGAGATGGTGAAAGATGAAAAAGGGATTGCTCAGCTTAATGATTAAGTCTTTTTTAAAATTTCAGTGTTTCAGCTTATGCACTAACAACTGGCAGTTCCTGCATATATACCCAGCTTAAAAACAGATACAAGCTTTTAAGGATATAACAAATTACACACTCATAAAAACTCAATATTATCATCAAGGGAAAACATAGCTAAAGATAGCACTAAAGCATTCTTTTATTTATTTATTTTTTCTTTTCATTGTTCAAGTACAGTTGTCTCCATTTTCCTGCCACCACTTTCCCCTGCCCCACTGACTTCAAGAAATATATATACAGCAACACCATTATAGTAGAGGATTTTAACACTCCCCTGTCAACAATAGGTAATCTTCCAAACAAAATATCAACAAGGATATTGTGGAACTGAATGATGCATTAGATCAAAAGGACTTAACTGATTATATATATATATATAGCTTTTCAACCCAAAGAAGCAAAATACTCATTCTTTTCAAATGCACATGGAACATTTTCAAAGATACACCACATGATAGGATATAAAACAAGCCTCAACAAATTCAAGAAAATTCTTTTACATTTTCTATTTTTGTTCTAATACTTATTAGGTTGAGTGAGAGAAGAAGAGTTAGGGAGGCAGCAAAGAAGAGTAGACTGGATACAGATATGGGGACCAGAAAAACTGGAGTCCAACTCCGCTTTCCCTTCCTCACTGCAGTAAAGTGACTGCAGTTAGTGCACCAAAAGCAAGGTTGCTAACGCAGGCGTCTGCACCAACTATGCTAACGTCAGTAGAAACCCTCTCTGGAGCGCAGGGGGAAAATGAGAATACTAATGGTTATCTTTCCAGGTTAGTGTGTAGACTTTAAAAGTAATACATTTAAAGTGCCTAAAACAGTATCTGGTACACAGAAAAAGGCAATGAGAGATGGATTTTCACTGTTCAACAATGTTATCTGAAGCAATCTTGATGAAAATTTGAGTAGTTAAATCATTTCATGAAACCAGTATCTGACATGTATGCTGATAGTGTCTTTAAATCTCAATTATGATCAAAGTAGTGATTCTTTGAAAGCCTGAGATATTGTTATTTTCCCCACCATTTTATTATAAACATTTCAAAAACACAGAAAAGTTGGAAAAAATTACAATATGCTCGTATAACCCCCACCTAGATTCTACCATTGACATTTTTATTATACTTTTTCGTATATCTATCATTTCTTTATCCACTTATTAATGACTCTTTTTAAAATATTTAAAGGAACAGCTGCCAGTTTTCCTTAATATCTCAGTATGCATATTATCTAGACACCAATGTTTTTTTAGTTCTCTTCTTTTGATATAAACTTAGATCCAATTAAATGCACAAATCTTGGGTGTGCACTTGTGTTTTTAACAAATGCATATTTCTGTGTATCTCTCAAACTCTACATGACATAGACCATTACCATCTCTCCAGAAAGCACAGCATTGTGCTTTAACACAAGACACTTCAGTCATCTCATGAATCCCAATCGAAGACTTATGCATTGATTAAAATTCACATTAGGAATATGTGGAAAATAAATAAACTAAATGGCTTTGACATTTTTAGCATGATAACTGAAGATGACAAGAAGTTGAGATTTTATTACAAAGAGGAAACCATATACAAGAATGAGAGTAGGTAAGAAATCATTTGCCCAAGAATCAGAAAGGTAGTGACCACATATTGTAGAAAGGGATAATTTTAACAGCAGGTATGAGAATTCAGAGAACATGGAAATGTTGCATATGTTTGTGTACCGAATGACAAAATCACATCCCTGTTCATGTGTTTGTATGCAATACTCATACGTCTCATCTGAAACGTAAATATTTTGATTTTATTACTAAGGAACGAATTTAGGTGATATGTATCAAGCAAAATAAATACTAAGATGGGAGAGAAATTATACAACTTTTATGGTAAATGACATAACATTAATATGAGAACATGGTTATTTGATGATATGGAGCAAACTATAAGCAAAATAAAACCAAACGAACAAAAGAATTTGAGAAACATGTTCTCCTTCTTTTCAGTGTTCTATGCCTATGACTGTGTCATCTTGAGATAAGCTGCAGAGTTTAAAGTTAGGAAGTTCAATGGGTTGAGAGTGTAAGGTTAGTAGGCAAGTTGTGGAAAACATTGAAATAAAGAGTAAGCGTATGTTGCAGACCAATAGATAGGTAGTCCCTCTCATGTGGCTGCTAAAGCTGCTGTTGGAATCCCTACCAGAGAAAACTGACTGTTATCAAGCCATTAGAATTACAGTATGTGTCTAGGTCAAGGTCATTAAAAGATGATTAGGTCACAACTTTCATATGCTAGCATATCAGAAGAGTGACACCATAAAAATAACAAGATGATCAGCAATTTTTTATGGCATGAGTTAATGGCAAAAAGTGCTCATTACAGTAAGTAAAATGAGAGGTTGATCTTTGCTTGTGTGTTCTTAGCCTTGTCACATGAATTAATCACATGAATTAAATTCTTATGAATGATCTTCACTCAACACATACTTACATATTTATCTACATATACCATTTTTTATTCTGCCACTTTAAGTAATCTATTTCCAAGTCATTCCCTGATATTAAGAACCCTCATCCTTAGCCTACTTAATTTGTATACCTTCATGAAACTTCCAAGTTGACTTGAGAAATCATTTTCTTTTGCTGACCCACCTGTTCTTAACAGGCTCACATTTCTCCCACTCATGCTCAAAATTTATTTCTACTGTTTACAAGGAGACCCACTTTCTTCCTGCATTCAGAGTATATTGATTGACCTAATCTTGCTTCATAAATATACTCCATGTATTCCCTCAAGGTCCACCAAACTAAGTACAACCACACTATTTTCACTTATATAGGAAGTAAAAAAAAAAAGTGTACCTTCTTTGAACCCCAAGCCTAAAGTATCCATTTTCGAGACAAAATAATTAAGACTTGTAGGCGACCCCACCTGGAGAGTGAGTTCACATGTTGCTGCATTTCAACCCAGAGGTTGCGCATCTCCTGAGCTTGTTGTATTTTCATTGATTCATGGGAAATTTGATGCTTGCTCTCAGAAAATCTGGGTTGAACATACTGCAGAACTGTTTTTAAAACTCTGCAGGCCTTGGTCACCATAACTTTTAAGACCTCTCTCTTTGTATCATGTCAAATTACTATCAAACTATAAATATCCCACTTTAAACAGTTTTACTAAAAACATTTATAATAATTTATTGATTAGAAGTGTTAAAAATAAATCATTTTATGATACACATTTTATCAACATAATTGAGTTACAGTTCACATATTTAATTAAATTTCATTAATTTAAAATAGTTTTTAACATTCATAATTTAAAAAGTATACTTTATGTTTGTGATTCTATTTAAGGTATGTGGTGTTATATGAATGTATGTGTGCTTGTGTTTAATTCTCAAGGAATTTTGCACATTTTTTGCAAAGCTTACAAACTTTGGATATTGGTTCTACAATACCCAGTGTTTAAAATACCCTCCCTAAGCCCAGCATTATAACATGTTATCCCAGTGATTTTTCAACTGATGTGGCACAAAAAATTTTAAAAACATGCAATATTTGACCTTTTGGTTAGGGGCACTGACCTCCTTTTACTTAAGTTGTCAAATAAAAAAATGAAAACAGCCAACACAACAATAGCCATCTGGTGTGAATGAATCAAAATTATACCCATTTTTGGTCAGATCAGGAAAAAACATATTTTTGGTGTAATGTAGAATTTTAGTGATTAGTTTATGTGTGCCATGAGTTGAAAAAGGTTGGAACACCTGTGTTGTCCTAAGCTTGTCCACAATGACTGCCTGCAAGAGCTGCATTCGTGAGATTGAACCAACTCGGCCACTTAACTCACATCTCGTTTACCTTTCCCAGTATGCAGACAAGAACAAGATTCTTAATGCTTTTCCTAAGCCACCTTGAGTTTTCTTAAAGGTACTTTACAAAACCATCCATTCCTGCTCTCCCCTAAATATTATCTTCTTTATCTTTTCCCTAGCTCCAAGTCCCTCTTCTTCTAACAAGCCATGATTCATGCTGCTGTCATCCGGAATCTTCTCACTCACCCAACCACTTTATATAAAATTCTTACATATTCCTTTGAAAAACTATGTTATTTTAAAAAATATTTTTACTTTTATTTTTTAATTTAAATTATTTTATTATTGTTCAAGAAAAACTATGTTATTTTAATTATAAAGGTAATATGAAATTGTAATAAAATGGCAGAAAATATGAGAAGTAATATTATCTACAGGTCTTTATATTTTAAATTATTAGTATTTCAGTGCAGTCTCTACATATTTTTGCATTTATAATATTAAATCTGTTACTACTTTTTAAACATTACAATTTTTACAAATATTTTATTCATTTATTTTCAGAGAGAGGGGAAGGAAGGGAGAAAGAGAGGGAAACATCAATGTATGAGAAGAACATTGATGGGTTGCCTCTCAGACACCCCCAACTGTAGGGGACCTGGCCTACAATCCAGGGATGTGCCCTGGCTGGGAAGCAAACCAGCGACCTTTTGGTTTGCAGGCTGGTGCTCAGTCCATTGAGCCACACCAGCCAAGACTAAATACTTTTTATGATTATAGGGTAACAATTGATCATCATAAACATTGGGGAAATTTTCAATATATTAATTTTTAATGGAAACATCCAGATCCCTTAAATACAACTACTGTCAACATTTTTCTACCCTGGTTGGTGTGGTTCAGTGGACTAAGTTCCAGCCTGTGAACCAAAGCATCACCAGTTTGATTCCCAGTCGGGGCACCCTCTCTTTCTCCCTCCCTTCTCCTCTCTCCAAAAATAAATAAAATTAAAAAAATTTTTTCAAAATTTCCTTATGGTGTCATATAATGATTTCAATACCTATATATACCTAGAATATATATATAGGTATTCTATATATATAGAGAATATATATATAGGTATTCTATATATAGAGAGAATATATATATAGGTATTCTATATATAGAGAGAATATATATATAGGTATATATATATTTATAAAACTAGTCTTCTGAACTTTGCTAGAAATTTTCTAAGTTCCAGTTTTTAAACTAGAAAGCACTGGTTACATATGAGAAAAATACCAAAATGAAGAGAGGAGGAATGATTGAATATTATATTCTGAATATTGAGTCACCAAAATTATCTTTTTTTTTACTTCACTCTCTAGGCAAGAAGTAAGGTGTGCCTTCTTGAGGAATTTGACAAATTTGACTAAAAATCTATTAATAATGAAGAGGAGACTCTCCATTTCAAAGCCCAGTTAGAATCCTCAGTTGTGAGGTTAGCAATGCATCACTGCTACCCTCATGTTCAGAGTTTCCAATCAGATTTAGTTTCTACGAACAGATAACAAGGGTAAGTGGGGCCTATGGCAGCGTTGTGAAAATGTTGGGAACCCTCTCTCCAAAAATCAAGCATGAAACTAAAGAAAATGTTCAGGAAAAACCATTTCCCACGGCTCTGGAAATTGACTAATATAATTGCTAGTATTGAGGGTGAGAAGAATAGGAGGCTTCAGGGGTTATCACTTGCAGCTGCTACCACCTCCACTGCCTGAGCCAGGTCAGGTTCACTCCGACCAGGGCGGAGTGTACACCAGCAACACACGGGCCACAGGTGGTAGAAATTCGTGCCCGATGCCATTTTTAGATGTGTGGAAAACCACAGTAAGAAGTGAATATGAACACGCACTGCTCTTATGGCCTGAGTTTGTAACCCCAGGTCGGTGAGCAGCGTTTCAGTCAAATACTTAACTAAGAGGTCCTGCAAATAAGAGGAGGATGAGATAAGCTGTCCAAGTAGTCCTTCCTGGCTGGGAGACTTGGTGCATGTATAAGGGAGGACTGAGAGTGCCTGGAGGAAAGGAAAAGCCAAGGCAGACTTAAGACCTGGGTGAACTCTGAATGCGTTCCCGGAACCACACACAAATTCAGCAGCAAAGAATGGAAGTGTTAGAAGACTGAGTGTCTGAATACAGCCTCTGCCCGAGTTATTAGCTGACCACTACGCTTTGCAGGCACACAAGAGACTCCTAAAAACCCAGACTAGAAAAAAAGAATAAGATTTAGCAAAACTGAGCAGAGTTATCAGTGATTGCCTATATCTAAGCAGTTGTTCAGTCAACAAGTCTTGGAAGGGGGAAAAAAAGCAGAATCAGGAAAAAAAATGCTAAAAATATATACTATGTTATATAAAATAACCAGTAACAAAAAAAACAACACACGTGCAAAGAAACACGGAATTATGAGCAACAATCAGGATAAAATATCACTAGAAATTGACAAAATAGACTAAGTTGGATTTAACTGGAATATATTTGAATCAATGATTGCAAATACGTTCAAGGAATTAAAGAATCTCCCCTGGCTGGTATGGCTCAATGGATTGAGTGCCAGTGTGTGAACAAAAAGGAATTAAATAATCTATATCGGAGAACTTGAAAATAATGGCGTGTTGCAGCCTTTCACTCGGGATTTGGGCAGACAGCAGAAAATTCACGGAGCCTTTGGGATATCTGACATGCCTTTATTCTAGGGTGGGGTGATCCGCGCGCTCTGCAAGCCAATGTGTCACGCCGTAGGAAGTCCCAACTCCCTTATATACTAAATGCACACAAAACCGGCAGGATGCCAAGATGTTGTATAAAAAAGCCTGATTCTGCGCACTGGCTTCTCTTAACCATTCCCCAGGCTATGGGAACACTGCTTTTCGGACCCTGTGAGGGAGCCCGACTGACTCCATTTCCCTCAAATGGTAAACATACACATGGGGCGTTATTCAGCCTTGCAATTATTTAAACACAGAAATGAACACAGAATGCCATAGATTTCTATTAGTCAATTTATATTAACTTTAAATATAATTCCTAACCCAAGTGAGGGTGTAGTGAATTACATATTCTCATTCTTTCATTCCAACACTGCACAAATATTTTTTGAGCACCAGGCACTGGTTTGTTTCTGAGCACACAGCGGAGGGGAAAACAAAATACCCTGCCCTAATGGATGTCATATTCTGAAGTAAATCAGATACTAAACATAAAATCTTAACATGCAAAAACCTGGTAATGACTCAGTAAAAAAAGAAACCTTAGTAGATAAGTAGAGCTTAAAATATGAAAAAGAGGTATTTTGGAGTTGAGAATTACAATAGCCAAAGTAAAAACATTACAAGAGAAATTCAACCGCAGATCTGAAATGGCAGAAAGTAAAAAGGCGCCCAGGTGCTCAGTAAAAGATGCTACATCACCTCTGGTTTCAGGTCCTGCATGTAAACCGTTTGGGAGTCATCACTCCTCTTCTTCCGTTACGAAAAATCTTAACCAACCCAAAATTAATGACTTTTCTTGGATCCACCAAGGAATGAAGGTCGTAGGACAAAAATCCAAAGTAAAATTTAGAGGTTGCTCGTAAGTTATTGAAGCTGAGACCTTTTTATCTTGAGCAGAAACTGCCAGGTACTACTATTTCTCCCAACCTCAAGCAACTGGTAGGAATATCTATCAATTTATGCAAATTGATAGAAGCTGGGTGTGGAGTAGTGTGAGAGTGAAGAACTCCTGCGGTCCCCAGTCATTCACCAACCTTTTTTTAAAATTGCCTTTGTAGAGAGAGAGAGTGTGATATGTGAAAAGCAGCACTAATGTGAGTTGAAATATTGGAAATTGAGAAGAGTTTTACCATGTGATAGTCATAAGGCTCTCATTTCTGTGAGACACAGAATAATAATATATACACGAAGCTCTTTGAAAAATAAAATAAAATAATCCTTTTTATATAAACTATTTAAAATTAAGATAGTTACATCTTGAATGCAGTAGAAATTCAAAACACTATGTGCACTTGAGTTTGTATAAGCATGTACAAATTTATGAAAATGACATATAATTGGTCACACTTGAAACCAATATACTTTATAAATTTCCAATAAAATAATTTTATGTTAAATAATATTTCACACCATGGATGATGTGGCTCAGTAGATTGAGTGCTGGTCTGTGAACCAATGGGTCACCAGCTTGATTCCCATTCAGGGTATATGCCTGGCTTGTTCCCACTAGGGGGCATGTGAGAGGCAACCACACACTGGTGTCTCCTCCTATTTCTCCCCTCCCCTCTCTCTAAAATTAAATAAATAAAATCTTTAAAAAATAATACTTCAAAAGGTTAGTTATTAAATATATAATGCTAATATCATAAATAAACAAAACTGTACAAATGAAAACAAAAAACTCATGAATTAACTACCCTCACTTTCTGAAAAATAGTGAAACTTTGCAAACACTGACAATAATGTCTTTAAGAACTGGCTTTCTAATTTATAATTCTAATTTACATTTTACATTTGCACTTTGTCTTCAACACTATTATAATTGTGTCCAACTAGCAACTGAAGATAACTAAATTAAAAATTAATCAATAGGAAAAATTGAATATAATAGAAAATGTGATTTTATCATTTTATTATTCACTAATGTGTAATCTAAGATTATATAAATTATACTTCCTTAATTTCAAAGTCATCTAGCTAAGAACCACAAAATAGTGTGTAAATCATTATTGTTCTGATATATCTAATGAATTGAAATGGCATTTAAATTCAATTATTATACTCAGAAATTATGGTAACATCTTTTCTGAGCTATTTTCAGGCTCTGAAACTGTCAGCTGACAGATAACATTGAACTGCATTGTTCTTTAAAAATTGTAGTGCCCACATTTTGGCAAACTGATTGTTTGACCTTGAATGGAAAATATAAATTGAGAACTGACTACCTTGTGACTACAAGTACTGTTTTTAGGAGGGGTGTGTAAACTTATGAGTCTTATCCAAAGAATATAAAAGTGCTGTGAATTAAGGAAAGAAACATTTTGGAACTATGCTTGAATTATTTTATAAGGGTTAAGAAATACAAGGAATAAAAATAGAAAAATACTCAACATAGCACCAATATAAACTGGTTTCACTCAGTTGTGTGGAAATTAGCAATGAAATATTGGGTTTTAGTATTTTGACTGTAGTAGCTAAGTATGGAAAATATGGTAGACATGATCGTCCACAAGCCATTCAGTCTTAGCTTGTATCACATCGGCATGTTTACAAAAGAATTTCAGTTTTGAAGACACAATAATTAATGAACTGAACTATCAGGTTGAAAATTAAATTACTTCCTCAGAAGGAGTATATTTTAACAAATAGGATCTTAGAACCAGTAGACCAACAAATTGCCTTAGATAATTTAAATCAAATTTTAATAACATAAAAATCAAATCACTCATTATATTTCTTTGAAAGGATTCATGTCATGTGATTGCTTGCATCATTTTATGATTTGGAAAGCTTTATGCGATGCCCAAGTACCTACCTGAAAAATAAAAGCTGATACTCAATTGACTCAAGATTACTTTATTCAGGTCCTTTATTATGAATTGCTTTATCTTAGTTTCCAGAGGTCCCAATTTCCCAAGAAGGGTAAATGGATTAAACTGTTAGTGACTAACATATCAATATTTACCATTTATGTCCAATAAATCAACAGGGATAATAAATGATTTAATGCTCCACTGCCTACAGTTATACAGATATTTATTCATGTTCCGTCATAAGTAATGTACCCACAGTTGATCAAAAAACTAATCTGAAGGGTATATTTTCTTTTCCTTTGGGGCATTCCAGGAAACCAGAATTGTTAGGAATATTTTTATACAATTATTTTTTGTGATGTATGATTTAAATGGTGATTTTACTCATCCAGAACCAAGTATCAGCAAAAAAAAAAAAAAAAAAAAAAAAAAAAAAAAAAAAAACCACAAAAAACAAAGAACCTCACATCATTGGATCATAAAGACATATGGACAGCAAGTCAACCTTTATATTTAATCAAGAGATATACTTGGCTTTGATTAACAGTTTAGGTCATACTCTATAAAATATACTACATAAAATTATAACAATGAATATTTATGAATCACTTGACTGTAAATATGCTTCTCTGTTAAAATTTAAAGAGGTGAGTTAACACAAAAACACACTCATCTTTCTATGAAATTGTCTTCATATTCTTTCCTTCAGTGCATCAAAATGTAAGCTCCAAGAGAAAAGGAACTTGTCTGTCTTATTCTTTGATATATTCCAGTTATTAGAGCACCTGAAAAGAATTAAATAAATTTCTTCTTCAGAAAGGCATTCAATATACATATTATCCATCTCTTTTCCAGTTCCTAGATTTCACATAATCCCTACTCTGATTGTATTTCTTATTCAGTATCAATGACTTTGATCATCGAACTACAAAATATTTTTGAGAAACAAAACTTTTAAGAAATAAAATTTCAAAACATGAAGAATATATAATGTTTACACATTCCAATGAACAAGCTGTAGAATATGTCTAAATTTTGAATAAGCAAAAGTCCTGATTAAAAATAAGACTATAAAGATATTTAAAGAGTTCTATATAGCAGCCAAGTTGCTTTACAAAGGAATGAACTCCAAAAGCACTAAGTATGACAGCAGCTAGAAGTGAGGAAATTCAAAATACCAAAAGAAACCCATAATAATTTTATCAGAATTACTAAGTGCAGAATATGAATCACTAAGAACTATGCACAATTTTTTTCAGTTCTTGAAACATAAAAGAAAATAAGAAAATGGATAACTCTAGGAGATAGCTGACATGTTAACAGATGACTGGGAAAAATTCACCTTTTTATTAGCTTCCATATTTTCCAATAAAGAAGACAATCTTCAACCTGAAATAATGAAACAAGATAAAGAAATTTTGAAGTTGATTTCCAAGGCTAAGGAGGATCTGGTGAGAGCTCACCACTTCTCTTTAAGGATATTAGGTCTCCTGGCTGAGGGGAGTGCAATCATAGGGACAAAGGTTTGCAAAAGTGATTTTGGGTCCAGGCACCAAATATTTGACAATTTACAGGTATGACAAAGTTGACAGAAGATTTAATATAGACAAATATGATGATTTTTTTTTTCAAAGGAAAAATGTGTAGTCTCTTGCAGACTGCATTCATTTTGGTCTTTTTTTAAAATACATTCAAACTATATGACTTTTAACTGAAGAATTAAACCATTACATTTAGAGTAATTATTGGTGGGCAAAGCTTCCAATCACTGATCAGTTAATTTTCTTCTGGTTGTTTTCTAGCTCCCTTTTCCTTTCTTTCTCTCTTGCTTTCTGTCTTTGTGAATTTTTGGTAGTGATATACTTTGATTCTTTTCTCTTTATCATTTGTGTATCTACAACAGGTCTGTGCTTCGTGCTGCCTTAGGTTTCCCCAATACATCTCACAACTATAACAGCCTATTTTAGGCTGTTAACAAATTACATTTAAAAAGTTTGACACATTTACTTCTCCTCCACATTTTGTGTTTTTTATATAGCAATTTTCATCTCTGTATGTGGTGCTATCTATTAACCAAATATTGTAGCATAGATATTTCAACACTTTGGTGTTTAAACTACATGCTGGAGTTCAAAGTCAATTACACATTGCAATATTAGAGTATTTTTAATTTGACTATATACTGACTTTTACAGTGACTTTTATACTTTGAATTTTTTTTGTTACTAATTAGTGTCCTTTTGTTTCAACTTGAAGAACTTCTGGCACTTTTTGGAAAGTAGGACTAGTTGTAGTAAATTCCTTTTTGTTTATCTGGGAAAGTCTTATTTCTCCTTTATTTCTGAAAGACAGTTTTACTGGGTAATGTATTCTTGATTGGCAGTTTTTAACATATCATTTCACTCTCTTTTGACTTGCGTGGTTTCTGCTGAGAAATCAGCTTGTAGCCTTATGAGTATTCCCTGTATGTGATGAGTCTGTTTGGCTCATTTTAATAATTTCTGTCACTTTGTTAAACTTCTGTTTTTGTTTATGTGTTGTTTTCATGAGTCCATTGAGTTGTCCGTCAGCGTTCTCTTGAATCTAGCTGAGCTACCTTAGACTCACTGTTCTGAGTCTTTTTAAAAGTAATTCCCAGATTTCCATTTCTGAGATGTTTTCACTGAAATACTTGGTACTTGTCCTGTTCCCTTGCTTTCATGTTTCTGATGGCTTTATAGTGATGTCTGTGAATTTGAAGGAACAGTCACATCTGGCAGTGTTATCTCACTAGCTTTTGTGGGGAAAGAATTTCACTGGGATGTGACTGCAAAGGCATAGGCTGGGTGGGCTGCAGGGTCTTTGTTCCTTGGGTGGCACATGGGCATAGAATCCATGCAGCTCTGTCTGCTGAGGTTAAGAGGGTGAAGCATGCAGGAGGGATCCTCTGTGGCCAGGACAGTGGAAGTCCCATGTGTGGCCATGGTGGCTAGAACTACGGGGTTCTCAGAGGCAAAGACTGCTGGAGCTCTGTTTTCCTTTTTTGCCCATAGGAGCATCTCTCTCGGCCCTTGGGCTGGTATGCTGGCACTCAGAGTGACAGCAGAGGCAGGTCCTCCTCTGTGCACACAGAACTACCATAGTGCCTGGGTTCTGGGGACAGGAACAATTATTCATTGTGGCACCAAAGTTGAGGTGAGGCATATGCAAGCTCTCTTGGAACTGGGATTTGTTTCTCAACAAAGTGATTTGAGATTTGGTGAGAGGGGAGCAGAGCGCAGGAGAAGCCCACTCTGGGGATGGTGATTTGAAGTCCAGATTCTGGCCTCAGGGGGCCATGGCAGACCAGCTTGCTGAAGTGATGGCAGGTCAGAGCTGTGACCTAGAACCCTGGTGTGGGGCACATAGCTGCAGCAGCAGGACTTGAGTGATGCAGGGTCAAAGCCCCAGCATAGAACTCCAGAGTAGGGTGTGAAAAAGTGACAGCTCAGTCCTGGTAATGATGAGTCAAAACCATGACATGGGACCCAGTGCTGGGATGCAGAGCAGTGATAGCTATGGTTCCTCAGATGGCAAGGTGCTTGTGATGTCCCAATCCCAGAGAGTAGGACACAGCAGCCTCCAGGGATAGGTCTCAGTGCAGTGACATCTCCAGCTGCAGGGAGAAGACACAGCAGCAGGGAATCCAGGCAGCTATGCAGCCGCATTCAGAGTTGGTGAAGGTGGGAGTCCTGGGTAGTAGAGACTGCAAACATCCTTGGTGGTGGGGCCGGCTGGGGCTCTTGGGCTCCCCCTTTGCAGTGCAGTTCAAGGCGGTCTCTGTTGGCGACGTGCTGCTCTTGGCTGGTGAATAGGGTGACTGCTTTTCTACGTGGCCATCTTCAGTGCTTGAGCTCCAGTGGTTTCTGCTGCCTCTTTGCTGTAGCCCTGGGCTTTCCCGGAGCTAAGTTCGTTTGTTTGTGCTTGTACATTTATTGTTTTTGTTGTTTTCACGTGGGAGGTGAGCACTGGTACCTCCTGACCCTACATCTGGGTGAGGTCACCTTAGTTGTCAGTCTATACACACACACTTGAACTTTTTATTGTAATTACATTACACCTGCAGATAAATTAGGGAGAACCGACATTTTCACAGCACTAAATATTTCTCTCTATATACATACCAGTCATGTTTTTAAAAAATCTTTAAATTCTTTAAATAAAGTATAACATTTTTATCTGTGTATGTCTTCCATATGTTTTGTCAGATTTCTAGAACTTTCTCTGTTCTCTCTTTAAAAGAACGCATTGGTAGTGTAAAAAATCACATGGTAAGCCGTTTGCATGACGGTTGTCACTGACAGAGTTGACAGCGATGAAGTAAACCACCTGCACATGTTGTGGCCGGTCCTGAGCGGTGGCCACCGTGCTTGCTCTTTCCATCGGCGACAGCAGCTGTTTCCTTGGGTAACAGTGACTAGTTGTAAGAATGTAGACCAGCGTATTTCTTTTAAAATATTGATACCGGGAAGTAAATAATTTAAAAATAATATATAAATAACAATGGGTGCTATGAGAAATGCAGTCTCATACTCGTGACTGTTACCTGTTTAGTGCCTGTCTCTCCATAAAGATATCATCCATCGCGATGACAAAGAGTGGAAACATGAAGAAAGATACCATAGGAGGGTAGAGAGGGAAAATTAACTACCAAGAACTGAAAATACAGCCTCTCTTCCTTTCTAATCCGGTTTGGACACAAATCTCAATGAGCAGGCAAGCATATTTCATTATTTTCAGACACTCAGGAAAATACATCTTTTGTGTTGTTTTTGTTGTTTAATATTGAGTGCCCGCTATGAAGAAAACAATTGCTGAAAAGGTAACTGACTCATAATGATCTTTCTGTATGCTCACGAAAAATATGCAGTGATAAAGTATGGCAGGAAGGGTGTGAATCTCTCACCCTATAATAAAGATTGGTTTAAACTGGCAGAAAATAGAAGTGTGAGTTTAGGTAAGATCAAATACTATGAATCAAAATTTAACTACTTATCCTTTGGTTTAATTTTTATTGTCACCAAATATTTATCAAGTACCTACCCTATGTGAGAAAAAAAATAAATGAAGGGAATGGAAAGGAAAGGGATATGTTTCTTGTCCTCAAGGAGTTCTCATGTAATGGGCATTAAACATTTTGACTTAAAAACAATGAGTTGATATTAAATGCAGATATTATCATCCTGAAATATGCTATTGGTTAATAACAGTGACTATATAATGAGGGTCTGATGTGTAAATTTCAGTGGGTAAAAGGCAAAATAATAAACTTACTTGGTATAAGAAAAATCTGGAACTTTTCAATATGAATGAGGATTCATTGAAAGTAGGCATTTCTGATATTCTCAGGTCAATGCCATTGTCTTTGCAAAACTTTGAATGATTTAGGAAATACACAAAGAGAGAGTGACTGAGGCACGGACCTCGTTCGTGCACCTGTTCAGTGGCAAATGGTCCAGCAGCTGAAGAAAGTGGGTATATTTCTAGGTCTATGAAGCTCCCTGAGTTTTCAGCAGTTCTCAGAGAGTCCCGTCTATAAAAATACATGTTTGCCTTATTTCTTGTTAAGTATAACTGTGGAGCTAGACTCCAGAAGATAATGTTCATTTTTTTAAGGAGTGAATAATATTCTAATCTAGATAAATAGAAAACATTCAAAATTGTGATTTTAAGGATTTTTCTTAGTTATATATCTTCTTCGAAGTGAAACAATAAAAGATAGTGAATGTTGCATTATTTTTCCCCTCCTGCCCTGCCATACGTTCCACTGCTTGTCCCTGCTAATCTGTAGCATTATTTCATAAATTAGTTCATGAAATTGTTATTCTCTAATAGTTTATTTATCCCTCTCTATACTTTATTTAGGTAACTTTATTTTCTAAATATTCCAGAATAACACTATTAAAATTCAACAATATATGAATAGCTCTCATGTTTTCTTTGAAGTTAACAGAAGATAATGTTTCAATCAGAGTTTAAGAAGCAAGTGAAGACTTGCTAAGTAATGGTTCTGAAATCTCTTTCCATTAATTTCCTATAATTACAAAGATTTTTTAAATTCCTGATTCTTATTTTTAGAAGAACATCACTTGAGTTATTTAATATATAGCTTTATGAAAAGAGAGCAGAAGCTAAAAAAGAAGAAAATGGGAACTAGTAGGCGGCTCTAGATAGTATATTTTCACTACAGAATTGCAGGCAGCTTCAGAAGAAAATAAAAAAGATAAGTCAAGAACTTACCCTTAGTCATGTGGCATTTATTCTGCTTGATAAATGATTATTTTAACCAGCATGTATAGTGAAAAATGAACAATGAACTGAAACCCATAATGAAACATTCAATGCAGTGAACAACCTAAAAGAAAATGATTTCTAATTTTAGTAGTGGTATCAATCTCTTTGCATTTAAAATTTTGAAATTTTTTGGTGTAGGAGATAAATTCTAACTGCTATTTGTGAGATATGTAATAAGGAGAATTGCCACATTGATGGCCTTGCCTTTTCTTAAACAAACATGTAAACCACTTCTTAAGTAAGTTGAAATAAATAAGCTTACCTAAAACAAAAAACATACCAACCAAGTTGTAGCAGTCATAGGACTTTGGTAAATGCTTTAAAACTCACTTTGAGAACATTTTTTCATTTGAAAACATTTTGCAAAATGAGAAGGGCTTAAATGAAAATTTATTTGAACAGTTTATATTTTCTAATCAAGTAAATGATACTCTATTAATTTATGTCAGTTCACAGTTTAGAGCTTTATTCCACAATTTTGTTGTTTATTTAACATAGTGAAACAGGGGGAGCATTCATTCACATATTTGTTTCATCATGAAACGACAGCATGAGGAATCTGTTCTCAGAACTATTGCCTTCCTATTTCTCTGTAGATAGGAAACTATTTCTAATATCTCAAATAGATTTAAACAACTTTTGCTCATGCTGTACTAATTTTTCACCATTGCTTTTTTTTCCACATGAAACCTTTTCCATAATCAGCTTATTGTAGAAATAACCTAATACTAAGCAGAAGTTCTTAGTCTCTGTCTCCTTTATCTTTTATGAGAACATAAGGTAAATGTGAAGGAAAACCCAATATTCCTTTGAATAACATGGTTAAAATATAGACTGGATTCTAAGTACGTGTGTTTCAAGCCTTATTATGACATTAACCTCTAAGCCAGTAGTACTCTTAAGACTCACATAAATCATCCTCAATGTACCAATATGTATGAGTGAAAGAATATGTCTTTTCTTGTCAGTGTTACTCTCCAATGTGCACTTTAAAGATTTTTCTTCCATTTTTTAAATTGCGTGTTTCTAGGATATGAGCGCCATACACAGAATGGACCCAACAAATAATGTTGATTTGACATTATGTTTTCTGTGTTCTTCTGTGGCTGTGCTCCATGGCTGCATCTACCATTCCTCTCAAATTTATTGTTATTTTTGTATTCATACTTTCTTTTTTGTTAGGTAATCATTTAAAATAAATTTCATGAGAAAATTAGATACCATGTGCATGTTAAGCAAAATATTTCTGCCATATAAAAATGCTGGGTAGATGATGCATATGACATAGTGAGGGAGCAAAACGGTGTTGCTGGCAGTGCCACAAAGGGGATGAATGACAGTTATTGCCAAGGAGCATCGGTCATGGTGGTGACCTGTGCCAGCCCTCCCTCAGCTTCCATTCAATAAAAACAGGCTTGATTGAAGGGTTCTTTCTCAGGTAGGCCTAAACAGTTCCTTCACTAATGATCCCAATTTCAACCAGTGACCCAGAAATGAAACACTACATTTCTCAAACCTCTCAGAGTGCACTATAAACAAGACTTACAGAATGTCACGTCCTTGAAAACATGAAATCCAACATGCTGGTATGTGTCATCTACTCAAAATTGAGTTCAGAAATGAAATGTTTCATGGGCCACAGAAGGGGGCTAGGTCTAATTTTAAAAAGAAACACAAATCTTTTCTCCCTCATAAGTAACACATCAGAGCCTGAAATGTGAAGTGACTGTGGTACCAGAATGACCGCACAATTCTTTTCATACCCTAGTGGTGCCATTTCACTATTATTTATAGCTCTGAGGAGACTACGAGATTTTTGAAAGGTGTTGATCTGGGAAGTCCTAGGAAGTCCAAGTTCCCTACTTTTCTTTAATACACAGAAAGGATTAAAACTATTTTAGCACAAGCTGATTGCCTGATTTTTCAAAAATTCAAAGGATAATCATGATGACCTACTTCTTAAGAAAAATTTTGCTTAACAATTTATATATTGAAATGTTCAGTGTGTTTTGATTCTCATAGCCAAAGAGAAGCACAAATTTAAACCTAACAAATATTCAATTGTAATACAGTATTAATGTATATAAAATGATGTTGATATTATGTAGCTTTGATAATTTTTATGTTTTTGAAAAGGTCTTTATCATACATGGGATTTGCAAGTATTTATTCTATCATTGTTTTGCCTCCTCATTCTCTTAACAGTTTTTTTTAAAGTTCAATTTTTCATTTTTTCTTTTATGGATTATGCTTTTGGTATTTTATCTAAGCAATATTTGGCTAAACCAAAGTTGCAAAGATTTATTCTTATCTTTTCCTCTAGAAGTTGTATAAGTTTTAGTTTACCACTTAGGTCTATGGCACAGTTTGATTTAATATTAATACATGATGTAGTTCATATGAAGGTTCATTTTTTGTATTTAAGTATCCAGTTGGTATAGCACCATTTGCTAAAGAAACTTCCCTCTATGCCCTGAATCACCTTTGCACCTTTGCTGGCAAACAATGGATGACACGCGTGCAGGTCTGTTTCTGGATTCTCTGTTTAGTTTCATTACCTATATGGTATGCTTGTGCCTATACCAGGTGTCAGAGAACTATTTCTATAAAAGGCTAAAGAGTAAAGATGTTAGACTTTGAAGGTGTCCCAGTTTTTACTTTAATTTAATATTAGTGAATTTAACTAAATTTACATAACCACATGGGACTGGGGTCTCACACATTGGACTGACCCAGTCTAAAAAAGAGATCTTATTTTTCATTAGTATTCGATACTCAAGGATACATACTCTACTCACCATCACAGGTATTAAAAAAAAGAAAAAAGTTTAATTACTAAAATTATTAGTGTAAAGATGGAATGATAAAAAAACATTCACTTGATCTACAAACTATCAAGAAAGACAAGAATAGAAATTAAATATTTAAACACAATTATAGAAAAATTACATTAAGTATATAAAGTGAATGCTACAATTATGTGACAAGGTTATTTGACTGAATTAGAAAAATGGGTGAGCCCTGGATGGTTTAGCTCAGTGCTTTGAGCGTGGGCTTGTGAACCAAAGTGTCATCACTTCGATTCCCAGTCAGGGCACATTCCTGAGTGACAGGCCAGGTCCCCAGTAGGGGTGTACAAGAGGCAAGCACACACTGATGTTTTTCTCCCTCTCTTTGTCCTTCCCTTTCCCTCTCTCTAGAAATAAATAAATAAAATCTAAAAAAAGAAAAAAGAAAAATGGGTGACACAATTAAAATATAAGGAAACAAAAATATTGGAAGAAAAAAATGAAAAAAATATGAAAAGCCATACTATGGAAACACTAACACAAACAATGCTGATTTAACTATATAATTAGAAAATGTAGATTTTAATGTAAGAAATGTTACTACAGTAAAGAGGATTTTTACAGTGTTATGGGTTCCATCTGCAAAGACAATGTAACAATTTTGCTTTCGTGTGCCTTAAAATATAAAAAAAGTAAAAATGGACAAAACTAAAACCATAAATAGGTCATTTGACAATTATATTGCAAGATTTTAACAAGAATCTGTCAATAACAGATAATATATATACCAATCATGTTAAATTATAATACGTATAATGTTTATATACAAATGCATAATTATATTTATATATACAATTTATAATAGTCAAACCCAAGAAAAATTACATGTTTAAAAGGTTCTAAAAGAGGCAACTAAACCATAGTTTTAAAAATTTGAAATGCTTTAATGAGGAGAGAGGATAATGGTTGGCTGAAGACAGAAGAAAGTCTTATATACTAGTAATAAATGTTTAAATTTTGACTGGAGTAGTAGTTGTATGGGCATTCTGTTGAGATAATTATTGAACATATATTTATGTTTGCCTACTTTGTTTCTGTATGCATTTATTTTCAGTATTGTTAAAGCAAAAAATATGAGAAATCTATAATTTCTTAGATAGTATAATTTTTTAAAAATTTAAATCCCCTTGTATTTGTCAAGGTTCTCCAGAGAAGCAGAATAGGAAATGTATGTATAAAGAAAGAATCATTTCGTGGCATTGACTCATGTGATTAGGGAGGCTGACAAACCCAAACTCTGCAGTGTGGATGGACAGACTGGAGACCCAGGGAAGGTCGTCTGCTGGCAGAACTTACTCTTGCTCAGGGAGGTCAGTTTTTAGTTCTAGTTAGGCCTTCAACTAATTAAATGAGGCCCACCTACATTATGGAGGACAATCTGTTCAACTCAAAGCTCACCAATTTAAATGTTAATCTCTGAAGAACATCCTCACAGAAACATTAGAATAGTGTTCAGCCACATATCTGGGCACTGTGGCCCAGCAAAGTAGATACTTAATCCCTTCATCTCTTCCACTCCATCTCCTCCTGACCCCTCCCCTCTGGGGAGCAGCAGTCTGCTCTCCATGTCTATGATGTGAAGAGATTCAGAAGTAAAAACTGATAGAAAGTAGTCATTGGGATTTGAAGTACAGCATAGGGAATACAGTCAGTGATATTGTAATAACCATATATCATGCCAGGTGGGCACTAGAAATATTGGGGACAATACTTTGTAAAGTATTACCATTGTCTAACTGCCGTGCTGGACACCTGACGCTAACTCAAAATAATATTGAGTGTAAACTGATTGAAAACAAGTCGACGCCAAATTATTACACTCCTTCATTGAAGCAGCTTTATGTAAAATTCTTTAAACATTAAACAAATTGAGATTCTTCAACAAATAAAGGTTTATGATACGCAAAGCAGAAAGTGAAATACAAATGACTAAAGCCATAGTTTTCATTCTTTAAATCTCAGTCCTCTGCCGCCTTTTCTCTCTTATTCCTTGTAATAGATTTATAGAGACTAATGAAACTAATAGAATATTTAAAGGCCGTAGTGTTTAATTAAGATCATGTTGCCAGTTTTAATTTGGGAGAAGGTAATGTTTCATTTACCACTAGAAAAACTTACATTTAGCCCCAAGTCGTATGACTGGATAATGGTCTGTGGACTACATGGCCTGGAATGCTGACATTGTATTACACAAATCCCTGCCTGCAAAGAATTCAGTCTTGGTTTAATGGTGACTGTGCTCTCTAAGGATGACATACAAGGCTTCTGATAATTCTGCTAGCAAAATGGGTAGGCGTAATAGCAGTTTTCCTGAAAAGTGTCTAGAATTCTAAGGGTTTACCTTTCGGTTTAGTTTAATACATCTGTGAGAAGCAGTCTTAAATTACATAGCAAGCTGTGAAGGCTAAATTATTTTGTAATGGCATTGTTTTAAGATTTATTATGCTGATTAATCCAAATCTCTAAATGGCTTCCTTATTATCTGTAAAGTTTGATTCAACTGAGAAAAATACTCTGGGTCAGTTTTTCTCACCAGGTAGGTTGTGGCTTCCCTCCAAAGTTGGAACTCAGCTTTGTTTTTTTTTAAATATCATTATATTTTTGACATATTTATGGAATCAAAATTTTATATTTAGAGAAAAATTATAAGTGGCATATAAAATCTAGCTATTTTTGAAAGCCATATAGCCAGTTAAATATAAAATTCTACATCTAGAGCAAGTTTCCCACCTCAACACTATTTCCAACGAATAATTCTTTTTTACATCATGGCAAGCTCTGTGTGTTCTAGGACATTCAGCAGCATCTCTGGGCTTTCCCCACTAGATGTCAGTAGCACCCTCATCCTATTTGTGACTGCCCAAAATGTCCCCAGACACTGCTAAATGTCCCCTATGGTTAAAATTGCCGCCACTCTGATTGAGAAGCTGATCTAGGAAAATGTTTTTTTTTGGGGAAACAGATATTTTCTTTCATGTATTTCCTTACAAGTGCTTTATACTTTGAAGACAGTGACATATGGATAGTTTGAAGAATATCTGCCATTGACAGAGTTTATATTTCCAGTTTTTATCACAAGTCACCTACAAAAGTTGGTCTACTGCTGACACGTTGACTTTTACTAGAGAGGCTGCTGTTCCCTTCTGCTCCCTTTGTTTTATTGATCACCGTTTTATTTCACCCAAGGCGTATCCTTGTCCTTTAATATTATTTTATAGCTGAGTAAGCTGAGATAACTTGTTTTCATGGTCAGAAGTCAATGAGTGTGGGGAGTCAGAAGTTATTTCAGAACAAACTGTTTTATTGCATACAATAAACATACACTTTTTAAAAAGAAGTCTAATACTCTGTAACTTTAATTAGATACATTACTCATAAATTATTGACTGAGTAAAAACAGTGGTAAGCATAGTCTAGTAATTGTGCATAAAATCCCCAGACTTCCATTAACTTAATTTCTTCATCTCTCATTGGGAAAGCATTTAGTTTAATGCTCCATTTGGGTGCTCTCCAGTATTTCAGATCTGCATGATCCGAACTTCCCAAGATCGTGCCACTCTCAGTCCCCATGTGAGCTTTGCTGTTTGTTGGATCTACACAAACAATTCCCTGTCGACATCACCAAAGTCCCGCTGAGGACTAAGAGGAACATACGGCCTTTCGATTGTACCCTTAGGTTTCTAATGAAGAACAAGCCTGAAACATGTCAAAATTATGTGGCACTACCAGGAAAATTCTAATCAGTGTAAGCTCAGCAGTTTTCTTCTCTAGAAGCAGCGTCTGTCTGTACAGAGCCTCCTACGTGGGCATAAAAATGGAAAACAGCAGCAGTGTGTGCATTCCATTAGCTGGAGTCCTAGAAGCTTTAGTGCTTTTCTTAAAACTACTTTCTGAACAGTCCCCAGGAAGCACTTTATTCTTTTTCCAGCAAAATACTTTTAAACTAAAAATTAAAGTAGTTTCATGTACAAGAAACTATGTATCTTAAGTATGAAAGGGATTTTTTTCTTTTAAATTAAAAAAAAGTCCCCCAAATTAGTAGATCTTGCTGTTTGTATAAGGTTTCAGAAATCACAAGGGGGCACTCTTTAACTAAATACGTCTATAAGCAAGGGCAATGATTTAAGTGTTGGACTTTAAAAAATAATTTAAAATGACATAGTAGTTATATCTATGCACATCTAATTATGGCTTTAATACTAAATTTAGACTATTCTAAACATGTGACCCATCCATTAACAGAACTTGTTTGTGGCAAAAATTCTAGAGAATTAAACTTTTTAAAAAGTGCTATATAAGAAAAGGACTTCGTCTTGAAAATGAGTAAGAATTTCAAGTGAGAACATGTCTTAAACTGTTTCTTTTCATTTGTTTTTTAGGCATATAATTTTTTGAAATAATGTTTTTTCTTCTTATACTAAGAAGAATATTGATGAAGTTGCCATTTGTAAATGTTTCTTTTGCCAGCTAGTAAACATTTTATATTTCCCTTGATTTTATATTTTAGATACTTTAGTGGAAATTATATGATTTATCGTGTATTAAAATGAAATGTTATTATTCTCCATATGTATTGATAATACAATTTGAGTGATTCAAGTATGGTGAAAATATGTGAGAAAAAACACAGGTACATTTTCCATCATGACTACTGGAAATTGGCACTAGAAATATTAGATGGTTGAAATGGAAATAAACTTAATGATCCATAGAAGTATAAATCCAGCATTACACCAAGTAGGACTATAACTTATTATTCTGATTAATTGAAGTAAAAATAAAATGTATAGAGAACAAGTTGAAAGAAACTAACAATTATAATTGTAATATTTTCCATGTAAAGAGAATAAGGGTATTCCAAGATGAGCAATAAGTATTAAATTCATTGGTGTGGTATTATCATTGCAATTTAAGATGATTTATTTAGATTACAAATGTTTCAAATTAAAGATTCCAATTAAAGTTAATCCAATACTTGAAAAAATGTAAGTATGATCATATTTTTCCAAAGAAACTCCCAATAATACCTGGAGAAGAATCTAGAGTAGTTAAAATTGGTTGGGGCTAGCCCAAGAACCCTAACGGCACAATTCAAAAACCTAGATATATCCCTGGCTCTGTCATTTCATAGAGGTGCAGCTGGGGGTGAATTGGTTAACTCTGGGGTTCTCCATTGTCCATTGCAAATGAAAAAATGTACATCAATTTTTAATACCTTCCCACCTCTAACGCATATGATTCTGATCATTATCTTTGAAAATGCTTGCATATAATATAGTAATCATTCAGTTGCAGTTTGTTCAAGTAACTAAGGATCAAAACTATTGGTAAAAAAAACAAGGTACTTGTTCATCAAGGTCTCAGATATCAGGTTACATGCAGACATAGAATTCTAAAATTGCAAGGACTCCACCTTAAAATTTAAAAACAACATAATAATAGTTTATACTAAAGTATACTTAGGAGATTTTCAGGATCTTGACAAACTTGTTCTAGCAAAGTTATGAAGTTTGCATATAAATACTGTTGAACCAACACTAGAGATATGATAGTCCTCATCATAATGAGACATCATTTGGGTCTTTTCCGGTTCCTTCCTTTTATATGAAAAATTGCCTTTTACAATTTATATCATATATAGTCATACCATGGTTGTAGGTCTAGATGTAACATTGTACTATATAGATTTTAAAAATGATCTTTCATGTTATTATTTTTAAATATTACTGTAAACTTTTTATATCAAGCACTCATTCTGACCTTGAATTTAATCATCAAATCTCAACAATATTTGATGAGCTTCCTTTCACAGAAGCCAATCTATACAGCAAAGACCCACAGGTAGTGTTAGTAACAGGTTTGGAAGTGGAATTCAGACTTTCTCATTCAAATTCCAGGAATTTTTTAACAATGTCATAACTATCAGGAAATGTATTTTTTGTTCAGGTGATTATGACTCTCAGGTCTTAGAACAATGTTACATTTTCAGATAGTAGATACTTAAAAAGTTATGTTTACCATGACTTACTTCTAGTAAAATAAAATTGACTTTAATTGCATGGATTTCTTAAAGAAAACCGCACCCTCCAAAACAAAAGTCCAAGTTTCCTGTCAACACATTTTATTGATATTACTATAGAATATATCTATATCATGGTCAAAACTGTTTTCTGTTTTGAAAAATATGATAATAACACAAATGGATGATAAAAACAAAATTGAGATGATTGGAGAAATGTTTACAAGCGAAAGGCATTAGAAAGAAATAAACCATTGCTCTTTGTGACAAACCTATTGATTCATATCTGCCAGGAATGATAAATTACATGAGAAAGGGTTATGCATATAAGTATACCGTCCCTCTATAATATATCCAGATTGGAGCCTGATGCATCTTCTTTCCTTCCCTTCCCCTTTCTTTTCTTTGTTTCTTTTTCCTTCAGTTCTTCCTTTATCTAATTTTCTTCTTATATAAAAGCAATCCTTATTCTTATCCTTCTTTATCCTTTTCCTAAACAGGCTTTCCTTTTTAAGAATATGATTGACTGTCTAATAAACTTTTTCACAGTGTCACATATCTGCACTATTTAGAAGAGTATTTTTTAGACATGCTAGTGGAAAACTGCTTGTGTTTCTATGTCATATCTTGCTTCCTCCTAATGATTCATTTTGAAATTAGTGATGGGCTAATTCAGACTAGATTCTTATGTCAATAAGTGTAATAGCTGGTTGAATTTTTGCTTTTTTAATGTATCTTCTATGAAATCTTTTAATATACCTTCTATGAAATTCTATGACTCACCTTTCTTCTAAAGTATATGGTTCATTTTTTTCCATTTAGTAAGCCAACAATACTCAAAAAATACTAAAATATAGAAAATCAGAAAGTAAAAATTATTACACTACTATTATTCTATACTTAACATTATCTTTCTTCTTTTCTGAGTTTTTCTCTATATTAATTCCTATAAATTTGGGATCACATAGTATATAAAATTTCTTAGTTGCTGTTTTTTTATTTCTCAAAATACAAAGAGTCTTATGTTCTGTTAGGACTTTTGGAAATACTTTTAATTGCTGCATAATATCCCATTGGTTAATTATCTGGTAATATCATTACTCAGTTGTTTAACATTATATAGTGATAAGTCTGCATTATTTTCTGAGGCATGAGTATTGCTCACACTATTGATTAGGTTATTTCACTTACTAGTAGCTATAAATGATACTGTCATATATCTTTTTAGTTCACTTTTTATTGTTGCTGCTTCATTTTCTTCAGGTAGACTCCTACAAATAAAATTATCGTCACCAAGGATAGTAAAAAATGTAAGACTGATGATAGTAAATGCCAATACTTTCCCAGACTCTGCTGTGCATTTTCCCACCAGTTAACATGAAATGGCCAGTTTGACGACATCTGCAGCCAAGCTGCCAATGACTCCCAGGCATGTGTTGTTCCACTACAAAAAAGGTGAATTCTGAAACTTGCCCCAGTGCTCCGTGTGATAGTATTTTCCACACAATGCTAAACGGCACTAAGGGAAGCATCCTTTTTTGAATCAGAATTGGCTCTAAAAGAGATATGTGTTCTAATTAACCAAGCTACTCTTGCTATTAAAAAGCATAAAGAAATCCTACCCATATTTTTACAGCTCTGTTTTGAAATCCTTATTGAGTAGATGCCCCTTTGAGGATTTTCTTTTTCACTCAATTAACATGTTACATTTGTGTCATTAGAGGATGATCACAGTGATAATACATGTTAAATACAAGGGTAGAAAGAATAGTTACCTAAGGCTAGCATGATTTTGCTATACGCACTCCTGTGGATGCTTTGACCCCTCTTACTGTCTGCTTCGGGCTGGCCCACACTAACTGGGGTCCCAAACCAATCTATATCTTAAACTAGGTGTAAAAGGTTATCAAAAATCACTTGAGCCCTGGCTGGCATAGCTCAGTGGATTGAGCGCGGGCTGCGAACCAAAGCATCTCAGGTTCGATTCCCAGTCAGGGCACATGCCTGGGTTGCAGGCCATGGCCCCCAGCAACCACACACTGATGTTTCTCTCTCTCTCTCTCTCTTTCTCCCTCCCTTCCCTCTCTAAAAATAAATAAATAAATAAAATCTTAAAAAAATCACTTGAGAATTTTGATTTTTTCTAGATGGCACCATAATGTTTTCATTTAGTTAAGAGGTGCATATTTAATTCCTCAGTTAAGAGCCAAACACTGGGCACCAAGGATACACAATTAGTGAAGAATCTTTCTGCCCTTAAGCAGTTTAGATTCCAAAGAGGAATGAGACAGACAAATAATTAATAAGAAAAGTGATCATTTCATGTATAATGAGCATTTGGTACATAAGAAAAGCAATAAGGATAGTCACCTAGAGGCACTCGGGAGGTTTCAGAGGCATTTGAAAGAAGAGTGGAAGTTTGAAAGGAATGCCTAAGAAGAGAAAATGGCATTTTAATATCAAGAAAATTTTACACGTGTATTATGAAAGTCCAAAGGAGGTGGGATGTGTTAAGGAAGGTGTGATGAGCTGTAAACTTCTGTGAAAATGTCAGAGATGGAAACGCAATGTTATTCGTAGTGTGCAATGGGCAAAAGTCAGGCTGTGTTGGCTAGAGCAGTGAAAGTGGGGAGAGAAATAGACACAGTAAAATGAAGTGGGATATATAGATTAATATCTACAGGGTGGACAAGATTAATGGAGGTTGATTTTGTTTCCATTTTTTATTAGTAACCCCCATTTATTGGCCACTTGCTCTGCATTCTAAGTGGTAGAAATATCATAGGGAACAAGAAGGAATGATTATCCTCATGTTACTGACTTTCTATTGGGGAAGGTGGGGGGCACAATATTGACATTTACAAAATAAATAAAGTAATCTCTGGTACAGATAGATTGAATGAAGAAACAAAACAAAGTAATATGGCAATTTGTCCCTGGGAATAGTTGCTTGGGCAAGGCACTCACGAAAGAGTCTATGTTGAAGGGATATTTATACTGAGAATTAAATATTGAAAAGAAGTCACCCATGCAAAGCCCTAGTACAGGAGGATTCTAAGAAAGACAAATAAGCTGAAAGGCCTTGAGACTTATGAGCATCACATATTGAAGAGACAGAAATCAGACTAATATGCAGAGAATGAAAGGGGGAGAGAAGACCTGACAGGGACATACCAAAAGAGTCATGTGGGAAGAAGTTAGTGGTTCCATTTTCTAGTATTCTAGGTTCAATGGCAACCTATTTAAGATTCTTAAGTAAGAATATGTATCTATACATATATACACACATATATACATATATGCACACACATGTATATACTTAATACATACTATATACTTTATATGTACTACATATACACTTTAAGAAAATTGCAAAATTGCTCTGCTGCTCCGTTAAGTTTTATTCCCCTTTTTTAGAAGAAGGAAGAGAGACAGAGACAGAGAGAGAAAGAGAGAAACATCTGGTCTGTTGTTTCACCCATTCACGCATTCACTGGTTGCCTCTTGCTTTTGCTCTGACTGGGGACCCAACTCACAACCTGGCCAGGGCCTTGCTCTGTGGACTTTGAAGGGGGTGAAAGAGCATGGCAATGAGTGCAAAGGAGAGCCGCAGATAATACAGCCGCTGCATTGGGAAAAAGTTGTTTCTTTTCACAGTTACAGTATGTTTTGAGAATATTACAATTTGTGCAGGTGACTAGAGTTTTATAAGCTATTAGCCTGGATTTCCTTAGCTTTGTAATGGATGAATAAAAGTAACTTTCCTGCTTCTCACTTGTTGTTTGGATTAAACGGGGATGTCTATCCCCTGAATAACTGTAGGGCATTTGTCTAATGTTGTTATGGTCGGTGCTGTTAAATTGTCATTTGGCAAGAACATCTGCTTCCTCAGAATTGATTCTGACATTAAAAAAGTAAAAAAATAAATATAAAATACAAGAGTTAGCTTTGTGAAGTTCACAAAAAACATGTATTTCTGTGAAATATGACTTAATGGTATTGTGTTTTGACGTTCAGTGATTTATCTAAATTCCCACTGCCATTTTAGCAGGCTTGGCACTAGTGGATTTATCATATGCAAATATAAATACATATATATCTTTCAATATTCACAGATCAAATATTAACATTCCAGCCAAAAGATTTTAATACTAACAGATTAAGGGGCTGCTTAATTTAATCAAGTCAAGAAATATGGCAAATTGTCTGCCTATCTATCTACCTCCCTACCTATTTTAGTTTATTATTTGGGTGACTGTTATCCTAATTAGATCCGAAAAGACCCAGAGTGGCTGAATCACAATTTATAGACACACTTCAGGAAAGATTCAAGACTTTTGATGTTCTTATCAATATTGTCATTATGGTCACTTTAACAAATTTTACTTTTAAATCAAAAAGTACTCTAAGCTACATAGCCACTAATGATATGTCTGACTTTTTATGTATTTGACTCCATTTTCCCTTCTGCTTACTCAACTCATGGGTATGAAAGGCAATTTAACTTCTAAAAGACTGTGATTTTTTTACTTAGTATTTTCCATTTATTTTGCCAATTATGAGTAAATTTGAATATTTTACATTGGAGGTTAGTTTATTTTCTGACCTGTAAGTTTTCAAGCAATTCTAAACTTATATTGCTCCATTCCGTTTATAATCAGAATTTTTTCCTTTATCAAAACTCTCTAGACCCAAATACTTTTGAATTTTCATAACTGTGCAAAAATTGAACAATAGCTTTATAGCAAGATTACATATTGCACGGAGTAAATCCATTTCTGAAATGAACCCAATTTGAAACTAATATTCATAGAAATTGGAGACCATCTATGTGCCAGGCATTATTCTTAGCACTTGGTACATATCAATGAAAAAAAAAAAAGCCTGACAATAATGGAACTGAGTTTCTAGTTGTAGGAAACAAACAGCATAATGTGGAATAAATTATATATTATAGCAGAAGGAAAGAAACACTATGGCAAAAATATAGAAAGGTGAGGACTTGTATATTTATTTCATTTGTTTTTTTTATCTCTGCTGATCCTCTTGCACTTAATTGGCAGTCTCAGCATCAAACTCTGCATTTACAATCTCATTTTGATGTTCAGCCAGCCTGTACTGGCAGGAATTTCTCAATGCCATTTCCTAATTCCTATGGGACAGAATCTGATTGTTCCAACTGGAGTCAGGGTTTTCAGTCAACTGTGGTCCAGAGCCAAAACAAGTTCTATAAATCTCTATTCAGAGATTCACCTCTGTGTCTAGAGAAGTTTTTACAGAAGAGAGATATGGCCTAGACAAACACAGTGCATCATGTTTCTATCCCACAGTTCACCGTTAAAAAATGGCATCCAGAGACAATTCATTATTACAAGTCACAGGCAGGTTGGCCCGTTTGATTAAAGAATTATACCAATTCACCTTTTCTTTCAGAGAGGAATGTCTTCTCCAGAAGTGTTCCTTCAGATTTCTCATGTCTCGTCAGTCAGGGTTAAGTCACTAGGTTTGAAAATTTAGCATATAGCAAGCATTTCAATGTGTTTGTTTGGAGGGCAGACTTTCACCAGTGAGGAGTAAGAGGTGGAAGATGAGGCAATCCATGGTATCAACTGGCGTTAGGTTATCAGGTATTTTGACCCCCACTAACATATTTATTTATCTGAGATGCATTTTATTTGTCCTTTCATTACTGACCCTCATAAATATTAAAAAGAAATGGAATTTCTATGACATTTTATTAGGAAACCTAGTCTGGATAAAAATTTCCAAGAAATATCAGGAAGTCTATCAGTTAAATGTTGTTTACTGCCCTGAAACAAACACATGTATGGGAAAGAGCCTAAATTTTGCAATATCTGACTTAGAAAAAGATTAACAATCCTTTTACTTAAGTTGACCCATTTAAAATACTTAAAGTCATATATCCGTTAATATAGTCCACTTTAAGTGAGCCAATGTCTACTTTGAACTAAATGTATGGCAAACAGAGTTTATTAATATAATTAGAAATTTTGGGATATTTAAAATATTTTGCACTGAATATAGAAGAAAACTCAAATGTTATTCATGTAAGAAGTGTCTTGTTCTCCATTTTTTTTTGAAACACAGGATATGCTTTGTAAATGATGACTATGTTTATAATATGATGATGGTCAGGGTAGTGTGTAGAGAAAAAGAGAAGAAAATAAACACTAGTTGTATTTTGATATTGTTAAAAAAATATTGAGGGGCAAAAGATCCAGGATAGTCAATGTAACAATGAAGAATAAAATCAGACCAGACTCCAAGACTTACTACAAAGCTACAGTAATCTAAGTAGTGTGATATTAGTGGGGGAAAACAGACATACAGATCAGTGGAACCGAGAAAGAGTTGAGAACCCAGAAACAGACCATATAGTCAAAAGATCTTTGACAAAGGGGCAAAAGTAACTGAAGGCAGCAATAGAGTCTCATCAACAAATGGTACTGGTGCAACTGGGAAAGCCTCATGCCAAAAAAAACAAAAATCTGGACCCAGACCTCAGACTTGTTATAAAAATGAATCCAAAATAGATCATAGGTCTAGATGTAAAGTCCCAAACCATAAAACTCTTTGAAGCTAATGTAGAAAGAATATCCATGAGCTTAGATTTGGCAAAGACTTAGATAGTTTACCAAAGCATGATCCATAAAAAAATAATTGATAAGTTCAATTTCATTAACATTAGAAACTTCTGCAGTAGAGAAGGCACTGTTAAGAGAATGAAAAGACAAGCCACAGACTGGGAGAAAATATTTGCCAAACACATAACTAATAAAAGATTAGTATTCAAAATGATCACTGAATCCTTAAAACTCAACAATATGAAAATGAACAATACAATTTAAAAGTGGACAAAAGATCTGAAGAAATGCCCTCAGATAAATACCAAAAAAGATAAATAGATTGCATAAAAGCATATGAAGAGCTGCTCAACATAATATGATGTTAGGGCATTATAAATTAAAACAGTAATGAAATCATTAGACACCTATTAGAATGACACACACATAAAACACACCAAATGCTGGCAACAGTGTGGAACAACAGGAACCATTGTTCACTGCTGGTGGGACTGTAAAGTGGTGCAAACACTTTGGAAGATAGTTTAACAGTTTCTTAAAAAGCTGAACTTACTCTTACTGTATAATCCAGCATTTGTGCTCCTTGGTATTTACTTAACGGATTTGAAATCCTATCCACACAAAACCTGAACAATGTTTATAGCAGCTTTATTCATAATTTCCAAAACCTTAGAAAACCAAGCTTTTCCTCAGTGGGAGAATGAATAAAGAAACTATGGTACATTCATACATGGACTATTATTCAGTGATAAAAAGAAATATGCTATCAAGCCACAAAAAGACACAAAGGAACTTTAAATGCACGTTTCCTAGTGAAAGAAGCCAAGCTGAAAAAGCTACATACAGTGTGATTCCAACTATATGATATTCTGAAAAGGAAATACTATGAACAGTAAAAAGATCAGTGGTTGCCCAGGTATCCAAGGTGGGGAAGGAGGGATGAATAGATGCACAGATCATTTTTAGGGTGCATAATTATTTTGCATGATATTATAATGTGTATATATGCCATTATACATTTGTCAAAGCCCATGGAAGGTACAACACAAAGAGTAAACCTCAATGTAAGTTATGGACTTTTGTTAATAATAATGCACCAGTGTTGTTAAACCAGCTATAACAAATGCACCACACTAATGCAAAATGTTGCTAATGAAAGGAATTGAGGAAGGTTGGTAAGGGGAAATATGAAAACTATTTCATTTTGAGATAGAGTATGTAAGTACATGTTTGTTATTCAGGTGGAAAAACATAAAAGCAGTGAATATATCTAATATCCAATAAGAAATTGATATACAGCTCTGGCTGGTGTGGTTCAGTGCATCGAGTACCAGCCTGCAAACCAAAGGGTCACCAGTTCAATTCCCAGTCAAGGCACATGCCTGGGTTGTGGGCCAGGTCCTTAGTAGGGGGTGAGCAATAGGCAACCACACACTGATTTCATTCCCTCTCTTTCTCTTTCCCTTCCCCATCTCTAAAACTAAATAAATAAAATCTTAAAAAAAAGAAATTAATAGACATAGGTATAGAGAAAGAAAAACAAAATCTATGTCAGAAATCTAAGAAAAATCAGAATTGAGAGACAGATGGAAAAGCCAGCAAAAGAGAGGGCGAAGGAGTAATTCAGGAAAAGTAGACAAGAGACGGAGTAAGCTGGTTTTATGCGAGCCAGTGATGAGTATGTTTTGTGGTATCAACTGTTGCAGAAAGATAGTTAGTGAATATGGGAAAACCATGTGAAATATAGGTTATTATTTTAAGTAAAGTGGTAGGATGTAAGCCAATTTTTAATAAGTTGAATAAAGAAAAAGGATTTGAGAAATAAAATGCCAAGTTCAGAATAATAATTGAAAAGTACGACAAAGAGGAAAGACCAGTCATCACTCTATCATTACTCATTCTGAAAATGTCAAAGCAGCTTTTTTACTCCATAGGTCTTGGAACGGTGGGTTCAGATCTTTGATGAAGTTTTGTTGTTGCTGACCTAGCATAAAGTTAGCTGACGGTATTCCAATGAGTGTTGAAAAGTATCCATACAATGTGATAAGCTTATGTAAAACTCAGTGTAGAAAGGAGATTCCTGCAGAATATATTTAGCAACAAATGAGTGAATCTTTTAAATAATATTAAATTTTTTACTTAGGATATTAAAACAGAATCCTCTGGAAAATAATGATAGTTTACAAAACTTCTTGCTGACCTGTAATCTGTGCTCTGTTTTTAAATTTTAAGATGAAGGAATTCTGAAAACTATGGCTTCTATTTTAAAATCATGTATTGGATTACCACAAAGACATTTCTCTTATTAAAAGTTGATTTCCTAAGCTAATCATGTTGATTATAATAATTCTGATCAACATTTAGATAATTTGAGTGGTAAATCACACTTGGCTTTTTATTAGCATATTTATGTTACTCTTAATTTTTTATTAAATAATAAGAATAATCATATCGCTACATGAATTGTTAAATGAATGAATAAGACATATTCTCCTGGGAACACTTAGAAAAAGTAAAATTTTGGATTATGTGTTTTCTGATGTGCTTTTGGCTATTACAGGTAGTTCTTACATTTGGATCTTTGTTCTCAAAAAATTGTATTAGGGTATTTTTATAAAACAATAGTTTCTTTACATCTAAGTGGGTATTTTTTACTTCACACGTTTTACTGATTATTTTTTAAAGTTGAAATATACTATGTGAGATAATAAAAAAATGTAAGTTCTCAAACATTTATACCCTTTAGTTGTGACTGCACATAAATGGTGTAATATGTCAAAAATATTACCAAATGAAAGCTGCCCATTCTTACTGGTCTTTTGAGGACAGTTAAAGATTAAACTCCATCACGTCTCCAGCAAATAAATTCTCAGGAAGGTCATGTGTTGTTTAAATTTTCTATTTGAAGCAATTAAATCAGTCCCATATGACAATCTGAGAAATTATTAAGTGTTCCATGATAATAAGATCTGCATCAATGAAGTGCTTATCAGGTCGCTATGGTCAATTCAGTTAAATTAAGGACCTTGGTTGGCATAAAAATAGTCCAATTGCTACCGAATAATTGTTAATAATTGTAGAATATTCTGAACCTTTTCAATTTTATCTAGGATAAATAACCATGGAATAAAACAAATTTAATTATGTTAATGTAGCAAAGATTTGCAAGAATGTAATGTATAATAAAATGTAATTGGTTATTTAACTGTAATATAATCATACAATGCAATATTATGCTGTTCTTTAAAATTATACATCGAAGACTATGTAATAATATAAAAGAGATCAATAATATTTAGGTAAGGGAAAAATCCTTTTTTTTTTTTTTTTTTGCTTTTCAGGGGAAAGACTAATCTCTATGCTAATAACAAGTGTTGTCCCACACATAATTTCTTGAAAACTGAGCTCAGTCTTACCACGAGAGGATGCCAATTCTATAGCCTTTCTGCTTGCGCTTAGATTTCAGATTATTTCATACAGGGAAGAGCTTTTCCAGCCCTAGAACTAGCATGGTAGAACTTACCTGTTTCATATATCTCCTCTAATTTGAACAATGATGGAGAAAGAAAGAATTATAAATAATTGGTCCCCACAGATGATAAAATTTCTTGCAAATTAAAGTCACAGAACATAAGATTTGGAAGGACTCTTAAAATAAATTGAAAAATAAAATAAAATAATAAAAATAAAAATGTAAATTCTATATTATTTAACAGCTCTCTGATTTTACCTGTGTTCCTTCTTCATAAATGGAGGACAGATGACAGCCAGTTGGAGGGAGGAAGTTTAGGGGGTGGAGGGATTGAGCATAAAAGAAAAAGGACTCATGGACATGGACAACAGGGTGGTGACTGCAGGGGGAGGTGGGTATAAGGGGACTAAATGGGAATGGAAAAAATATAATAAAGATTATAATAAAAATAAATAAAAGGCATGCTACTCTTATCATACTTCCCCTGGCTAATAACTCTTACTCTTCAAGGCTCACAGGTCTTGTCTCTTATATGACCTGTTTCTCCCTATTCTATGCAGACCTCTGGAGGAAATCTGTTACATTTGTCACCCTTGATCCTGCCATTTGTGAAACTATGCTCCAGGTGTCACTGGTACCTCTTATCCTCCTTGGTACAGGCATCTACTCAGAGTTGGGTGTATAACCACATCCAACGTGATTCAAGGAGGGACAGCTGAAGCCCTGAACCTGGTAGTCAAGGGGACTCCCCCTTTTTTTGTACATGAGGCAGCAGAAGGAAAATCTCTCTTTATTCTTAGATTGCTGTGCTGTGACGTGAGCTTTCTATGTTCTGTGGCTGTTTCTTTTTATTAAGCCAGCTCATGATGAAGAAATTTATCTTTTATAGTTTTGTTTGGGCTATTTGAGGTCATGTTTATCTCTAAACTTTTCATTTTTATACAGGACAATTAACTCATACTTCATTGGTTCAGAAGAGACCTACTTGACATAATTCCCATCTTATCACTCATCATACTGTATTTAAATTATTAATTTATGTAATTTTGCTCCATCAAAACAGCATGAGCTTTCCATGGAATGAGATCATGTTGCAGCCTACTCATATTTTTATCTCTAATTTCAAGTTTATAGCAAAACAGTGAGAGAATAATCAATAAATATTTTTAAGTGCGGTAGTCCTGCCATATCTGTGAAGATAGTCTGTATATACTATTTTTATTAATATATGTACATATCTATGATAACATTTAATTTATAAATTAGGCATAGTTAGAGAGTGATAATAACTAATAGTCAAACAAAAAATCATGATATACTGCAAAAAATGTCATGTGGATATGGTCCCTCTCAAAACATATTATAGCCACCCCTTACTTGCAGTAAGTGGTTTGAGGTTCCTTGCTTCAGGGCACGCCTTGTGGAAGTCTTACACAGGCTCAGTGCTTTCTGGCACATCACGTTGCCATAAACCAACATGTTTTCTGTTCATGTCTTCTGCCCACAAATTTAATGCCTCTTCCACCCTAACTAAGCACTTATTACATACAGTGGCCATAACTTTTGCAGTTTTAGGTGCACCAGCAAAACTATCACAATCTTTTTTCCTTCTTCACAATTTCACCAATAGAAGATTCATTTCTACCCATTGGTCTTAGCAACCTCAGCATATTATTTTTTTTCTTTCCTGATTAAGTCCAGAACTTTCACCTTTTCACTTAAAGGAAGCACTTTACAGTTTTTCTTTGGCATATCCAAATTCCAGCATCACTCCTTTTGCTCTTTGGGGACATATTAAGTAGAATAAGGGTGAGTGGAACACAAGCACCGTGATACTGCCACAGCGACTCTGATAACAGTGGCGGCTACTCTGCGAGTAATGGGTGGGGAGTGTACACACCATGAAGACGCTGGACAAAGAAATGATTCACATCCTGGGCTGAATGGATTGGGACTCATGAGATTTCATCACACCACTCAGAATGGCATGCAATTTAAAACTCATGAATTGTTTATTTTTGGCAATTTCCATTTAATATTGTTGGACCGCAGTTGGCTGCGGGTAACTGGAACCGTGGAGAGCAAAACTGTGGCTAAGGGGGGGATGACTGTCAACAGCAAGATAACTGTTTTTTAACATTAAGGGAGTAGAAACATGTTATTTGTGAATTGTCTCATTTTTGTTTGAGTTTTAGGTAAATACTTCCTGTACTTCAGCAATCCTGAAGTGTTCAGAATCCTTTACATTGTGCATATGGACAGTAATCATAACCTTTTCTCTTCTTTAGGACAACTGCCTAAAATGGACAGAACTCCCCATTTATCCAAGAGGATACAATTAAATGGCAAGGATTTGCCATAGCATTTTGGATAGTTTTGAAACTCTGAAAATAGTTAACCAACAATAATTAAATAGAGAATGCTACATGAAGCCTATTTTGCTCCAACCCACTAAAACTAAGAAAACTAGAAAACTAAGATACAATTAAATGGCAAGGATTTGCCATAGCATTTTGGATAGTTTTGAAACTCTGAAAATAGTTAACCAACAATAATTAAATAGAGAATGCTACATGAAGCCTATTTTGCTCCAACCCACTAAAACTAAGAAAACACACAAATACAACTTCACAAATATAAAGATAGAAGGGTTTTTGTAGACCTTAATTTAGAAACTTTATGGAGAACATAATACTCTCCAGGTCAAATCACTTTTTGAGTTAAAGAAAAGTCTCACTCCACACACATTCTTATGGGAAGGTTATTACTGTATATTAACACATCTGCAGGTCAGACAAACTGTAGAAAACACATCTGTGTTAATCACAAGGGCAGAGGTATTTTTAAAAGTCTTTTTGACCTGTGGATTTTTACATTTAATAACCTTAGTATAACAATGTGCATTTTTGTGCATGTGTGTAGAATATATTGTTTAAATATTCTTATGCATTTTTATTATCCATTTTTATGTCAGTACCTTGTACCCCTCAATAAAAATCAGATTTTCATAAGTACTACCCATTAAAATTTTAAGAAGTTTTTTTTAATAGTGAAGAACTATATCTCAATACAAAGTAAAAACAAATTTTAACCACCTTATTGGCCACTTTCTGGCATCATCTATTTACTAACCAATTAACTTAATCAGATTCATGAGTGATGAAAAATATCTTTTTTAAGAATCATAGTACTGTAATTGAACTGATTGATGTACTTCTCATATTTATTAAAGCTTTCAAATGCTGTTTATCTACTGAATGTTGTAGATTAAGTTAAATCACAAGAGGGCCTGTTTATCAAATTAGTTATCTAACATCTTCTAAATTCAATAAACTGGAGTTGGTCTCTATGTTAGAATAGGCAGCTAGGAGTGAACAAAAGAAAAGAGAGCTAGATTGGCCCGGCCTGATTGAGTCTGAAAGTTGCACTTAATCAGGTTTAAGTCTGGAAATTACAGCTTCAGACGCCCCAAGGGATAACCAAATCCGGCCAAGGGGATTAACATCCCTTCCTCATTTGTCTAGGCAGGAAGGATTGGCTTTCCAATCTCTACAGGGGACAATCAGTGCACTTGCCCTGCCCATACTATGAGGCGAAGAATAAATGAAGGGGAAATTCCTCTGTTGGGTGCGTGCCCAGAGGAGTCAAGATGGTGCAGAGGGTGGTAAGCACATGCTCAGTGAAACCAGATGAGGAGGCAGAACTTTGAGGCTGCACAGTAAGAGCCAAAATGGTGACACAAAGGGGTGCAGCGTAGCTTGGGAAAATTTGGGAAAAGCATCGGGTTGGATAAGGGATATGAAATCTCCAGAAGATCCAGAACAGGGATTGGTTGTTGGGGGCTGGAGGGCAGTACAAGCCAGGGAAGGATCAGAAAAGAGATTGGTTGGTTTGAAAGAAAGCATGCTCTCTTCCAAACCCAAGGTAATATAATCACAGTTTAACAAAGGCCTGTCTTGGTGGCGCAAATTGGTTTGTTCACTTGTTCTTTCACATGCATTCTCTCTTTGTAGCAGCTATACAGCCCCAAATGCAGTCCTCCATAAGGCAGGGGCACAGGCTACACTGGACTACCAGAGCCCAGGGCGATGACATTACAGTCCTAGATCCTGACCTTCCTGGTGCATACTCATGTTCACCAGGCCCAGGACTTATTCCTCAGTGAGAAGGAGCTAAGCCACCTGGTTGTAGTGGAGATTCCAGGCACCTGGGACAGTCCTGTATTTTTGCTCCAATAAATCTTACCACTAAATCTCATCCTCCTATGCATGGGTTCCCGAGAGGCTTTTCTCATAACTCTGTGGAAGAACCCTATTTCCAGTGGCAACACATGCAAACAAATAAGAAACAACAACAAAAAATCATTGATACCCCAATGCAGATATTAGTCATTACCACTACCTTTTATTAAATTAGGAGTAGCTGATCTGAGACTTACATAGTCTCATAAAATTCCAAAATGGGGACATAGAATCCTTCTTCTTGACATATTTTTGTGATAATGTTGGCAGGGCTTTAATTTACTCCTGAATTTTGAATAACCTAGGGTTTTGTTTTATTATTTTTCTTTTTCAAATGCTGGATTCACTTTCATAGACGCATTTGGCGTATGACACCGCTCTAGTTGGTGATTTTTATAGATCAGGTATCATTTCCCTCACCTTATAATGAAATATTCCAGGCATGGCCAAATTGAGCCTTAAGGATAATTCATCTCTCATTAAACTATAGCTTCTGGTAACTGCAGACACTCTGCGAAGCCACTTAATGCCCATCTCTCCTTATCTTCCACCAGCTGGCTGTAATGGATAGGCAAACAACATTTGCTTGATTGGCAAACAACATTTTTGCATAAGGAGAGGGAGGCAGGGGTAGTTAATTCCTTCAGTCCACCTGGTGAATTGCCAGCTGCATTTCTGGCTTGATACTGCTGGAGATTGGGGTTGCTAGTGGACAGGGTCCTTTGAGACATGAGAATGAAGTGACTTCTGCCTTAGTTCAGCAAGCGTCCTGACTTAACCTTTTCCTCTTTCCCTGACTTAAAAATGAGTCTTAGCGCCTACTGAAATGGAGGTAAATAAATGCACATCAGGTGAGGAGGAAATATAGATGTAATTGGAATTGGGAACATAAACAGGAGATGATCTAAACATGTTTTCATACATAGAAAGTCTAGAAGCAGTGTCGCATATTGGTTCTATAGAACATCATAGACCTTCAAAATCTGCCCTTGGTATTTACTATGGGATCCTAGTAAACAAGAACCAAGCTGTGACGCATGAAGGGCATTATATATGTCAGGGGCCTGGCACTGTGTCTGCTCCATGAAAGAAGTGCAATAAATCAGACCTTTCCTACATATTCTCTAATAATTAGAAATAACAGAGTAGCATATTTTTATAGTATCTGCCAAAGAAAGTAATCTATGAAAGACAACTCTTTCTGTGTGTTCATGTGACATAGATCTTCCCAGAACCTGGTCTCAGATGTAATTTAGAAGAGGACCCATTGTCATTGTATGCTGCGTATTTATCTTTGTAGAACTGTGACACATTTAAAAATGAGGGCAAAGAAACCTGGAACAAGATGGGTTTAATATAATGAATATTCCTAGTAAAACATCTTGTGCATATCCATAATAGATGTTTGTTGATCAACTCACTTCAAGTTTAGTGCAGGAAAAGTTAAAAGGATAGAAAAGCAAACATGGAGGTGAAGTTACAGCTTGCAGTGGCCCTAATACTGGCGTTTCATGATGCATATAAACTAGTATTTGGCATGATGTGAAGGAAGTGACAGGAAGGAGACTGGGGATCTGAAGACCTGCAACTTGCTGTGAGATCCAGTTCTGAAAAGCATGATCAGAAGCAAAATCAAGTGCTAGCCCTGCCACTTACTCTTCTGGCACCACTGTCTTGTTCTGCCCATCTTCAACACCCAGCTCCAATTTTTCCTTTTTTAGCCTTTCCAGTTCTCTACACCGGTCCTCAATAAAACTAGGGAGCACAGTCAGTGAATTATTTCCCTCACTATTCAGACCCCTTGACGTGCAAGATGGCTATTTGCCCCTCCCATAGCTTATCTCCCACTTAATACTCTCCTGTATTCTTCCCAGCTAGCTGTGTTTTGCTCTCAAAAAGCTTTCAATTAGTCCCCATTGAGGTGTTAACTGATAACCAAGGTGTTAACTGAAGTGTGAATCCTCAGAATTATTTAAAATTTTAAAGCAGGCTCTTTGAAGACCTGAAGTTCTGTTATAGAGAGAAACTGAGAGGAGAGTTTCCTGTGATTAATAACATCACACCATCACACTTAGTAGACATTTACTCACACTAATAACATGGCCCAGAAGCTTAGCCTTGAAAATGGCAGAGACTTTGGAGAATGGCATAGGCTTAAGGAGCCCTGCCAGTGCTGAGGTGAGCTGCACCATCCCAGACCAGCACAGATACAATGGAGACAGGCTCATTCTACCTCTTGACTTGGAGCACCTCAAACTTGCAGTTTGTTGGTAGATCCTGCTGTACTGTCAGGTCTGGAGTTGGGTACCCTATTAGAAGCTTTTCTCCCAGACAACTGTGACTGTCGTTGCATGGTCTTCAACACATCTTTACATGGCAGTAGTCCACAGGAGGCTGCATTTTGGGAACTTGCCAGTGAAAGCTAGATGTGAGGAGTTTCTATGAACCTGTCAGGGTCATCAGTGAGATATGTGCATTTTGGAGTAAAATGAGGCACAAGAGTAAGTATATATGCTCCCATAAATCTAAAGGCAATCTCTGTTAGTCTCAGATGGCAATTACTATGTTAAACTATATAGTGGATGGTGAGGGTAGGGGTGTTGTGGCATCGTCCCTCCTCAAATACTTTGTGAGAAATACATCTTTTTAAAAGGTAGTTTACAAAGGTTAGAAGGTCATTTTTAATTTAACATTTTCTGACTTGCTGTGCATCAGAGTTTCATCTAAGACACAATTTCTGTGCTTTATCCATTGGATTTACATTTTGAAACAAGAGGTTTTAAACACGCTAACATATTCTCATTGAATCGAGAGGAAAGTACTTTCTCAGACTTGGAGGTAAGGAGGTGAGGCAGGGGATGTGCAGAGTGAAGGACCAGACAGCAGAACAGGTGATAGTGGGGGTGGACCTCCCGATGAGCGCCTGTGATGTGCGGAAGAACCAGAATATGCTGGCATACCTACAGGGCACGTCCTTCTGTGACTAGGCCACAATAAATATCTTTGGAGCATACTCTTCAGTGTTCTAAAAGTTATCTGACACATGTTTACTTCAGTCAGGACTTTATGAATTATAATGGGAAATTCTGTTCTTTTCCTCTGTCGTTCACCACAGTGAAAAGGAGGGAAGTTGAAGGAAATATCTGAGTTTTAAAAAACAGCAGTTTTTTTCTTTATTTCATACATTATACATTCACTTTAAAATTCTACATTTAAAAATTAAAAACCAGTGTTAATCATTGTGTTTGGTACCTATTTTAATATAGGATGAAGACATGACACAGGTGTCACTAGATGGAAATGGAAAATGGGAGGAAGTACTGCTGCTATTCAAATAGCTCCTGAAATTTGGAAGCAACTTGAGATTTGCAAAGGCCATAGCTGTGGGACATGTAATAGTTTTGGCCAACACAATCTCTAATAATTTAAATAAAGATATGTAATGTTATTGCAGTTTTTAGCCTCCATAAATCTCTTGATTTGCATATAATAATCACTTCACCTAAATCCTCTAAATCTGTGGGAAAGATTCTCTGTATCAGATTTTCTTTACAGGGGTCTAATCACAGGTTTCCTTCCAGTTTACCTAGAATACTATGTGGAAAAGCCATGGGGGGGCCCAATATTTTGCCATAATTGGAGGTTTGGAGGGCAAATTAGCATTAGGTCTTGAACACTCTCTTCCATTTTGCATGAGGGAGACATAGATTGGGCTTTTAAAGTTTTTTGATTCAGTTGCTACAACATAACATACAGATGCTGAGGAGTTTTTATTATGGGAAAATATTTTACAGTATGTGGAAGATTTAGGTGTACTTACACACCCTACCTTTTCCTTAAAAAAAAAAAAAAGAATTTTCCCTTTCAATAGGAAAGTTTGCGCTCTGTAATAACTCAGAAGTTCACGCTAACATTCTTTAGGATTTCTGAAATTCAACACATCTCCAAGACCCTACAGATGGCTTTGCCTTAGGTCGGAGATCAGCGCAAGAGGTTTACAGGACAGAAAGTCTAGTGATGCATAAACTTTTCTTCAGATCTCATTTTCCTCGTCTGACTTCGAAAATGCAGAGCGCAGTCAATTAAGGGAGGTATAGTATGCTTTGCGTTAAATAAATCCGGGAGCACAGAGAATGAGCAGGCTGTCTGGCGAAACATCTCCAGGAGGACAGAGGTTAGAAAGCTGGTAAGGATCTTTAGGCGACGAGCAAGCGCATCTTCTGCCTTCAGCCCAGCGGCGCATCCGGAGTTAACTGCAGCTCGTAACCAGAGAGAGGAAGGTGGGATAGAAGGAGGTGGAAGAGGGAAGGGGGAAAAAAAAAAGAGCTAGGGGAGGGAGGGGGTGAACCAACCGGAGTAAGCCGGAGAACAGCGCGCGGGGGGAGGCGGAGATGCGGGAGAGCGCCGGGCGCAGGGAGCTGAGTGGACCGCTCCAGACGGCGGCGCGTGCGGCGGCTCCTGAAAGCAGCGAGTTGGCCGAGCCGGCCGCGTTTCCAGCAGGGGCTGCGAGCACAGTGCGGGCTCACAGCAAGGTGATGTGCCAGGAAGCATTCTTTCCCCTGCTCGGGCTGCCGCGGTGGGGGCTTCCTTCCTTTTACCCACCTCTCCTCCCCCGGGTCTGCAGGTCTGCCCGTGTGAGTGCCCGGCTTTGGGGGTAAAGCCTGAAGGGCGGGGGCACCCTGTCCCTGCTCGTCTCCTCCTCCTTCTGTCCCCGTCGTTGCTGATGCATGTTTTCCAGGGTCTCTCCGGTCTCCGTACCCCTTGTTTGACACTGTTCCCCCCATCCTCCCCCACCCCGGTTGTGTCTCCTTTCCCAGATGCTCAAGGTGCCAGCCGTATTGTGTGTGTGTGCAGCCGCTTGGTGCAGTCAGGCTCTCGCAGCTGCCGCGGCGGTGGCAGCGGCCGGGGGGCGGTCGGACAGCGGTAATTTTCTGGATGATAAACAATGGCTCACCACAATCTCCCAGTATGACAAGGAAGTCGGACAGTGGAACAAATTCCGAGACGTAAGTGCTGCGCATCCCCATTCCCGGGCACGCGGGAGCGCTGCTCCGAGGCGGGGGCCGCGGCGGCCGGGGGCCGGTGGGCAGTGGGCTCGGTTTTCCCAGCAGAACGAGTCAGGAGCCGAGGCGGCGCTGGGCGGCTGGGGAACTCGGCAGTTCCGGTGCCCCCTCCCGGCTGGTGCGAGGGAAAGGGCTCGCAAGCTGGCTGCGCTGGAGTTCGGGTCTCTCCGGGTTCCCACCGTACCGCCCCCTTTCCCCTCCCGCCCCCAAAGGTTTGCAAAGTGCTGTCTCGCCCTTCTCAACTTTTGAATGGTGTCTCTGGCACTAGTAAACACGGTAGATGTGCTTTTGCGAAGTACTGCGACGAAAGTAACTGGGATCGATCCCTTTACTAATGGTCCATTAAGGAATTGGAGGGAGGAGGGAGGAGGATGTAAGATTTATAAATGCCCGTTCTGCAAGGGTGGGGGGTTGTTTGGCGGCACCAGTCGGTAGAAGTTGAATTGCTCCTGATTACGCAAAATTGCTGATCAGATGTGTGCTTCAGCATTAAGTTTAAAACAAAACATGTTTTACAGTGCGTTCAATTACGTTTCATTCCAAAATGAATCCGTGCGGTAAAATCTGCGGGGTGAGGGGATGCGGTGGAAGTCCGCAGGTGGCAGCATTGAAAGGGTTAATCTGTAGACTGTTCTGGGGAGTTTCCTAAAGGCTTATTAAGAAAGAGTCAGGTTTTAAGAGTGGACGCTTGTTTGCCTCGGAGCCACGGGCCACAATATGCAGGTCATTCCCTCCGCAAAGCTGATCTGAATGAAGTAGCATTAGGAGCTGGGCCGGCGTCGGGAGCGAGATTCGCCTCCCCTCATTCACCTAGGATGTCCGGCGAGGAGGTTCATTCGTCCCAGCTCCCAGGCCACCTTTTAGACCCCGGAGGCCTGACAGGGAGCCCGAGTAAGTCCCAAACACATTGCCAACCCTTACTGTGCCATTTGAGGGAATTCCTCGTGGAGTCCATCTGCAGCACACTACGTGTGGATGTGTTAACTTCTTACATCAGTTCACACCCAGTTACGATTTGGGAAAATAAATGGAAGCTCAGATTAGTTTTCATCCTGGCTTTTCTACCCCTTCTTCCCACATCTCTCACATGAAATAACTGACCAGCCAAATCTAACATGTAGCTGATTCTGGCGCAGGGATTCCTACGAAAACGCTAAGTTTTACTTTAAAATTAGATATAGGTCATTGATACTAGGAATCAGTACAAGGTAGAAAAAATGATAATAATGAGAATACTTAATAGAAGGCTTTGCTTACATTATGAATACGGCTTAAACATTTTATGCTTTATGAATAAGGCTTAAACATTTTATTGCTAAATAAATGCTCTTATAAAACAAACCACACGCATTTGTTTTATTTCAGTTTATGCTAATATTGAATATTTAAAAAAAGGCAAGCAAGCAAATGAGATTATTTAAACCTGGGGAAGAATTTCTCTTTTTCATGCCCTTACTTGGAACAAATATTGAACATTCCGTCAGTCTCTGAACAGTGTTTCACATCGTGGCATTTCATTTCTTAATGGCTGTGTTAAAATATTTTAAAAATGAATTCTAGACTTTCATCTCAAAGTTATGTTTTAAATTTGAAATATCTCAGTACTCTCTGGCTATTTAAATTACTTTATTGAATTATTAAGAGCAACCAGTCTATACTTGGGAAGTTTGTAAATGTGTCTGATTTAAACTACTGAGGCAAGCTGAGTTGCCTGAAAAAAATGAAGTATTATAGGATTCATTCATTCAGTTTATATGAACAGAGAATGGAGTATTATTGCTATAATATTTTCAGTTATTTTTATATGATCTGTGGGGGGAAATCCTCCAAAATTACATGTTAAATTTAAGTGAAGGAATTCCTGAAATATTTTTGGCAAATATCTGTCTTGTTGCACATGCAGTATATGGAAATATAATAATGACTTATTTTATTAAGATAATTACATTTTTGTAAGGATGACTTTTGCAGGGCATGGAGAAGATAAGTGCTATCTTTTTTCACTATTTAACTACCTGTTGCTTATTAACATAGTAAAATGTATGCTGACAGTGTGATTTCTCAAAGGGCATAATATGCAATCCTTATTTAGACCATCCTCCCTAGTGTTAACTTACATATTTCCCCCTCTTTAGAAATCATTAGATTAACAGTTTTGTGTCTTTCAGGATGTTGTTCATATTTTAGTTCATTTTCAGCTTGAATTCCATGGTTATGGGGCATTGCTTGAAATAAATATGTACCGCATGGAGTACCTTTAAATGTTCTGCAACAGCATTGATACCTTAAGTAGTGTATTTGAATATTCAGTTTATAGAAATGCACAGAAACAAGGAACTCTGAACCTCTTTTAGAAACAATGTAACTGACATACTTCTACTTAGTGCTTCCCCCCCCCCCATAAAATATAATTAATTTCATTTAGGCAAAAACTTTGGATACTTCAGCATAAATAATACTAGAATTAATCCTTACCCTAGTGGGGCAGTTTTACACAGTTGGTATTATTGTACAACTTCTTGATGAAAGTTTGGAGCATATCTTCTTTTGAATTACGTTTGAAAACGGTTTTGAATAATATTCAATAGTACAGTTCATCAGCATATTTAATTTAATGAATTAAATGTGATCTCTATATTATTCATGATATAAATATATAAATACATCACATGCAGTAGAGCTTCAGGGAGAAAGCGTGGATAGAAAGTGCTGTGGGAGAGTAGATGAACCCAGGAAGCGCTGTCACTGGTGACTCATTTTCTCAATTTCCTCTGTGTGAAACACAGAGAAATAATAGAACCAAAGGTCAGCTTGCAATGAATGTGTATTAATATAGAAGAAACTTCCAAGTCATTTTGGCCACTTTATACTCGCAATGTTCTTTGAATAAAGTTTTGTTGCTCTTTGAAGTGTCTAAAATGTGATTATAGAGACATAGAGAACTTTTATGCTTTTGAAATTGTTAATATATTTGGTTATTTGTATAAAAATGCCTGTAGAGATTTTAATTCCTATGTTAGGAAAAATTAAACTTTAATTTAAAGTACAGAGACATCAACACAGTTAAAAATAAGTATAGAAACTAGAACCAGCATGTGATATTCAGGATATAATTATTTGATTTCAAAATAAAGCAAAGGAACAAAAAACCTGGGGCTCATTTTGAATGTCGTTTTAAGAAATGGTTACCATTTCTGTTGCAAAACCCACCATCAATTTCAGTTTACATTTATCCCTTAAGGGATTTTTAATACTTTTTAGATGTATTGAAAGTAATAGTCAAGCCTGACAAGTTACCTTTACATATTCAACCTTAGTATAAGTTCAAGGACGTGTAAAATGTGAAAATGTAAAATATAGTGTCTCAGAACACTCAAATTATAAATTCACTTTTTAAAAATTTCCTGACTTGAAAATGTTAGATAGTAAGTAAACTTTTCTTCTTTTTTATTTTCCCATTTAAACTTTTCTTCTTTTTATTTTCCCATTAATAATCTGTGCACTCTGAGGTTCTAGAGTGCAGATTATTAAAGAGATAATGGCTGGTGGAAAGGATTATTCCCTGCCACTTAGTGGCTACAGAGGAATAAAGGCCCCTGAGAATCTATCAACTTCTACTGCTGTTAGTAAGTAGAACAATTGGTTTCTATGTCTACTCCAAGGAAAATACTCTATTGCTCTAAAAGACATAAAATGCAAACAGAGAGAATCGTTTAGTACTTCCATTAGATTTATGGTGCACCCTGGTTGTGTTACCTGAGTATCCAACTTACCATTAACACTGAGGGCTCTTTCTCTGTGGTACCATTTTTTTTTAGTTTAAAAAAATTTAATTGAGATGTTATCGATAAATAAAATTGTATATATCTAAGGGGTACATTTTGATATTATATATTATACACACACACACACACATATATATATATATATATATATATATATATATATATATATACACATGATTACCTCTGTGAGCCATTAATAGTAGGTAGGAATGTTTTACTACTTGACTTTTTAACAATATGTGCCAAAAATAAAATTAAAGAATTAATAATAATCTTTTTTCAGGAGTAGTTTCTCAATAATGGATAACCAGTTCTGATAAAAAACACATTTTAAGTGTTTCCCACTATGAAACCGTGTATTTAAGTGTGGTAAGCATAACCTATATTTTACCATATTGAGAACATGGAGTCTCCATGGGAATTCTTCAGTTAATTTATTGCATTCTCATGAGTGTTTATCTCTCTTTCTTTTGATCCTTTTTTTGACTGTGGGCCACAGTATGTTTAATAATTCATAAAAGCCTTTGTATATAATGTGCATATTTTCAGATCAGGGCTGGTAAAGGCTATAGCATGCAAAGTTTTTGATGTTAGACTATATTGTTTAAATCATTCTTGGAGAGAGGCAGTTGATTTCTTGAAAGAAACATTAGGCAATCTTTGAATATTTGGGGGCCAATGTGTTAGTGTGGCAACAAAGACACTAGCCTCATGCAGCATCCTGACCTCTGTCCTTGTGATTGGGTCCTAGTTAAGCAATGGTTTCTGTACAAGCTCCACATCCCTATTTCTCGAGTCCCCTTTGCCCCACTCCGGTACCGTAGTCATCAGTGAGGATTTCAGACTGGTTTTTTCAAGTCAGATATCACATGAGGAAGGCGGGTCAGACAGTGCCCACTGATCTGCTGGTTTTAGAAGAGGGACTCTCAGGGAGAGCTGGCATTACATCATCAGATCCCGAAAGGAAGTCGGAACTGAGTATGAAATTTAGGCAATTTGGCATGGGTTCATTCTACCAGAAATTATAGGGAAGTATGTGACACGATTAATTCTATCTTCCATAACTTTTATGGAATTATTAGGAAAGTATAATTAAGTGGATTAAGAAAATAGTTATTCTGTATGTATATATGTAATATGTTTATAGTATGCATATATAGGTCTGCATAAATGTACATGTGTACATATGTTATATATGTATATGTGTATGTCTTCAAATAGATAACGTAATAATTAGTAAAGGTGATTATATATTGTATTATAGACATTTATATGTTAAGTAAGTAAGCAGACACTTCTCTTAAAGTGTTGTTAAGACATGTGTTAGGTTTGCTTTTCTTTTCTGATGAAGTTTTAGATTCTCAAAAATCCAGAGCAATCACATTTCCTGTTGTATGTGTGGTCATTGTGCGCCTTCCCAGTTCTTATGGGAAGTCGGCGTGTTTGAGACGATGTGCTTAATTTAAACTCTTCAGCTAGATATCCAGAAGGAACATCGTGTGCTGCCATAAAAGCGTCTATTTTCCTACCCCTACAGGAAGACTACAATGAGACCGCTTTTAGATCTCACGATTCTGACTCGGAGTGACATTTTGTTCTTATAGAACTTTAGTTTTCAGGATGTGGGCCAGAATTATTTTATTTGTGTATTTTAAAAGGCTAATATGTGAAGTGTCTACACATATTGCCCCACTCCTATGAGCACCTAGAGTATTTACATGCATTTTTCCACTTATGAAAATCTTTTCATTTTTTTTTTCTACCCCTCATAGTTTACAGATTTGGCTACCCGATTAGACTGTGAACTCTGTACAGCTATAGATTGTAGTCCCTCCTGCCTCTCAAATCCCTACAGTTCACCTTGCATTTGTACAATGACTGGGCAGTGTTAGCATTAGAAAAATATTTATTAAAGACTGCTAGAACTGTTGATTTTTTATTAACCATTTTATTTCTGTTTCTGACCACCTCCAGTCCAGTTTTTTAATTTGAATGAGATTTAATTTTTATAAAAGACAAGATTTCAAAGTATTAAACTGCCTTAGTTCATGAGTTAGTTCCCAATGGACCAAAATGGACATGGTTTATCAAAACTGTTACGTTTGGTTTTAGAAGGGACTGATTTAAGTACAGGGTACTTACATGTATCTTGGTGCTCCTTCTACCATTTCCCATTGCTTCTCTTTGACCACATAATTTTGTTGATCTAGAATCCTTAAATGTTTTAGGATTTGCCTACTAAGTAATATCAGAGACCAATACCTTCCCTTTCTCTTTTAGCTACTACACTTCAATGAAAGGCTATGTGGCTGAATCCAGATATTTCACAGGCAGTCCTGATTTCTTTCTTTCCCTTCCGCCTCACTTACAGTTGCCAGTGTATCAGCTAGAGGTAGGTTAAGTTCCTGCAACAAGGAGCTTCTGGATCCAAGTGCCTGAATTAAGATGGAAATTTATTTCCCAACCATGTCATCATCAGGAAGTGAGCTGTCTGGGGCTGGACTTTCAGGGTTATTCTCTTAGAGTTCTCCACAAATTGGCGTTTCTTAACCAGCAGGAAGAATTTAGTAGAAAGTCTGGGACAAGCAGCTTGTCCTAGAAGTGTGACCCGAGAGTTGTCACCCCAAGCTTCTGTGTGTATTCCAAAGGCCTTCACTTAGTGACTTGTCTATAGCTAGATATGAGGGAGCTGGGCCAATGCCATGTCTACTGGGTAAGGATAAATACTGGAAGAAGGTAAATCTGGTTCTGGGAGGAAAATATTAGTAACTGCTGTATCTGTTTCAACATCTAAATATATCTTGAAAATATTCTCTGTGCCCACTGATAGGGATTTTTACCATTTCCTGTTCACTGTTTGCCTTGCCCTGAATCTCTTTTTCTCCCTCATTTCTTATCATCCCTCTATCCTCTATTCAGAGTAGAACTGGAGCCCCTGGTACCACCTAACTATGTGGGAGTAAGAGCTTGAGGGCAAATAGTAGTGTGCTCATGTCTAAGAGGAAATGTTGCACGTTGGGACCAAAGAAAAGCATCCTCATAGGGTATTAAGGAGAGCCTGAATTAGATGATGAGTCCTATTTTTCTAGTGGAATTGTGTAGCATTACCTTTTCTCATTATCTTTGGCCATAGGTCCAGAATGCTCTTGTGTGAGGTAGGTTGTCATGATAAGTGGAAAAAAATTAGAATTCAGTTGTCATTCCCCTTAGTTGAAGGACAGAGTACACACAAGGTCCGAAGTTATATTTCCTCTGATGTAGAGAAAAGGCAAGACCATTAATGCAAAGTAGTTTACCCTGGAATAATTCTAGCAATGATGCCAATGCTAGTTTCGTGCAGCATTCAGTCCTGAAAGCAAACAATTTTTTTTGGCATTATTAGTATAGCAGGCCCTCCTATGTTCAATATAATTTTGGTGTAACATTGATGAGAAAAAAAAAACAATTCTTGGTCTGGAGCCACAGTGTGTATGGAGTTTGCACATTCCCCCCATGTCCCCAAGTACCTGGTTTTCTCCAGGTACTCTGGTTTCCTCCCACATCCCAAAGATGTGCACATTTGGTGATTGACATGCCTGAATGGTCTCAGTCTGAGTGAGCGTGGGGTGCATAAGTGCATCCTGCAATGGAAGGGCATCTGCTCAGGCCGGGGTCCTGCCTTGTTCCCTGAGCTACTCGAGAGGCTCCAGCCACCTATGATCCTAAACTGGAATCAGTGGGCTGGAAAATTAATGATCCGACTTGTTTTTATTAATCTTGCTTAAATGCATGTATAGCTTAATTTTATTTCAGTGTTTTTAAAAATATTTTATTTTATTTTTAGAGAGGGGGAGGGAGATAGAGGAGAGAATTGTTAATGTGTGAGAGAAACTTTGATCAGTTGCCTCTTGCATGCCCCCAACCTCGGGGACCTGTCCCGCAATCCAGGCATGTGCCATGACTGGGAATCAAACCAGTGACCTGAAGAACTATACCCGACTAACTGAACCACACTGGTCATGGCAAGATTTTTTCTTTTTGTATTTTTTTAGATGCTTTACACCTGCCTTGCAAAATGAAAACTTTAGTACTGTTATGTTTTTTTTAATATATGTATTTATGGCACAGTTATTTGACAAGTGATGATTATATAATCTTTGATTAATATTTTATTCACACTTAATTTAGGTATTTTATTATTAAATTAATAATAGTAATACTGTTGTGTGCAAATATACTTGGAGAAAGGTAGGTAAAAAGTCTTTGTAGAACTGTTTTATCATTGCAGTCACCTACAGGGTGAGGCAAGAAGGTTTATAGTTGTGAGTACTTGAAACTCAGAGTTTACTCTTTTCCTTTCCCCCAGCCTGTGGCAACCAGTATTTTACTTTTTGTTTCAACTAATTTGACTACTTTAAGTATCTTGTATATGATAGTATTTGACTTTTGGTGACTGTCTTATTTTCACTGCGCATAATGCCTTCCAGATTCCTCCATGTTGTTGCAAAGGGCAGCATTTCCTTCTTTTTTAAGGCCGAATAATATTCCACAGTGTGCATACACCACACTTGTTTCTCCATTGATGGGCACTTGGACCGCTTCTGTCTCTCGGCTGTTGTCAAAGAGGTGGCTGGGAGCATGGGTGTGTATATTTCTCTTCAAGATCAGCTTTTGATTCTTTAGATATAGTATATAAGATAGGTTAGAATAGATCAAGTTTTTAAATCAGATTGTTGTCTACTTAATGTTTTGGAGGCTTTTCCATTTAAATTTCATTGAGTTATTAAGTATGAACTATTTAATTGAACATGGGTTATTTTGTTTTTAGTTTTGTAGCAGGAGTAAAATTAATTAGCTGCCAGACTGAGGAAAGTATGAGTAAATTAAAATTCAGTGATTTCTCTATTTTGTATTTCCTGAAGTTAAGTAACATTGAACTTATTTGATGCTAAGGTTTATAGTATATATTTAATATGAAATATTCTCTGATAAAAAGTTAAAATAAATTTATGTGGTCAATTTTGGAATATGTCAGATGTTCCAGATAGTTCTATGGGTTTCTATTCTTAGCATAAAGGAAAGCCCATTATTTAACAGGAATGAAAGAAGGAGAGGGACCAACAATGAAACAATCTAATTGTGTCTCCAAATCTATAAAACATTCTAGGGCATTATCTTCCTGAATTTGGTAAAATGCTTACTAGATATAGTTCCTAAAGATATTAATTTCATAGCCTCTTAATCACAGCTCACTTCACTTTTCTACTGCCAGCCTGCTTTGTGACTTTCAAATATTTACATAGGATACTCAAGGCAGGATACTCTGAAATATGAGCTTGCTAATTGCCTTGGCACATGGTATTAGCATCTGCTGAAGAACCAGTTTTAGAATATCAGGAGAATATTTATAGGCCTTTCATGGCATACAGTATAGTATGAAATACTAGGCAACCTCCTAGTCTTCCAGTGAGACTGTCTAAGGTGCCCTTGGCAACATCTGAGATTCTCCTCAAATGTCCCTGAGGCAGTCACATTCATCTAAAATGAACGTTCCCTGAGGCAAAACTTTTCTAGAACATCGTATCAACAAGCATTAGCCTAGTATTACCTGAGAAATTTTTCTGTGATATAAAAAATAAGTTTTTGAGTTGAGAGGCTGTATACTTTATGGTTTTAAAGAACTCTTGTGCTTGCTGAAACTAAACTGGATGCTGGTGACTGAGGAAGTGCTGGTTAGGAAGCTGTGAGATTTGAAAGTAACCCTAGCCAGTCATGCTTTATGTAGATCAACGCAGTTGCCACATTATCCCCAGAATTTCATGCTGATTAAACATGCTAACTTTGCTTGCTAATGTTATTGTCATTTAAAAGAATTTTAGAATCAAAAGTTTTGTTATATATATATTTTTATTTTCCACATATTTTGCTAAGTAAAACAATTTACAAGCATGGGGACTTGCCAGTGGGGAATGACATGTATAATTCAGATACACAATTTGTGATGAAGATTGAGAAGACATCTCATGTCATTTTTGAGAGAATACGTTTTTGAAAAAAACGTTCTTTTGAATGTGTGCCATTCATCAAGTTTTGAATATCACCGAGAACCACAGCAGTTTATAGGTCAGTGAGTGAGATCCGGAAATCTAATTTCAGACCTGCCTTGTTTGCTCTAAGTAGCTGAAAGCCACCTGGCCTTCGTTGCCAAAAGTCCTGCGTTTATTCTCAGCATGAATGCCCTCTTATTTACATGTGCAGTGTGGATTTGGGAGGGTTCTAGAGGAAGCTTGCCATCAGTCTCAAAGGTGACAAATGCATCTCTGGTGTTAGTCTCATGCATGGTTACTGCCCATGGTACCATGATTAGAAGTTAAGTAAAACATCAAATGTAGGGCTGGGAAATGTCTGTTGGTATCTGGAACATTTTGCTGTTCACGCACAATCATTTTTCAGTTAAAAAGAATTCGCTGACCTCTGATTGGTCTGCCTATGAGTCCCCAAAAGGTTTTCAAGTTTTATTACCCAATAGCTTATCATCTTGGACTCCAAAAATAAGTTATTTTTGAATAATCCTTATAAATAGTAGGTTGTCTTAGATGTAATTAAAACATATTTGTTTTTAATTCTTCCACTTGAATAAGTAATTTAATTTTCACTATTTTTGTTGTTGGATTAGACTGTGATGTTTCTGATTATATTTGTGGTTGGACAAAAACCATTCTTGTGTTTTGTATGTTTCACTTTTTTTTATTTGAATGAAACTATACATTTAAATAACTCTCCTAGATGGTATGATAAAAATTCCACAATTTAATTTTTTCAGAGATACAGCAATATTGGTATTACATGTAACTATTTCATTGTGAATATATCAAATATTGATTTTCAAAATGGCCATAAATTGTTCATAACCAAATTTCTTCCTTAAATACATATTGGCTAAATTACATAGAAACCAAATTATGCTGTGTAAAAACATTATAGCTCTGACTGGTGTGGTTCAGGAGGTTGAATGTCATCCTGCAAACCAAAAGGTCTCTGGTTGAATTCCTGGTCAGGACACACGCCTGGGTTGTGGGCCAGGTCCCTGGTTGGGGGTGTGCAAGAGGCAACCCTGAGGTGTTTCCCTAGCTCTTTGATGTTTCTCACCCTATCTCTCTCCCTTCCCTTCTCTTTAAAAATAAATGAATAAAATCCTAAAAACAAAAACATAATAGCATTATGTGTTTATTTTCCAACTTTTTGTAACATTTTATTATGATTTTTAACTGAAATGATTTTGTAGATAAAATTGACCAACTAGTTAGGGAAATTTACATTATTTTAAACAAACTTGTTTTCTCTTTTTAAATTAAAATTTATTAATAAAAAGCAAATAAATAGCACCATCAATTTTATCTCATGTACTTTAACAAATAGAATTCTTTTTAAAAACCATTGGAGGAATAAGACAATTTCTGTATGTATATTTAGTTTGGCATAGAAGTTTATTTCTGTGCTCTAATCTTTATGTTTATTTTAGGATTTCTCTGTAATAATGTCCAATTATGAGTGTTTACTTCTGCAGCATAATTAATAAGATGTTTTACATTTATTAAACTGATGTTAATCCAAAGGTAATCAGCCTCTGGGCCAAAAATTCGTAATTGGAGTAAAGAAAATCAGAATTTGAAGACAGCTCTGACTACTTTTCCCAGAAATGTTCAGATACATGCAAATTTGCATACAGTGTGTAGTGAATTCATAACTCTCTGCTGGTGTTATTTATAACAATGTTGTAATAGAGTTATGCCTGATAGTCATTCCTACAGAATTTATGACAGTCTGTAACTTAAAGCTCTCCAAAGATTTTTTTTACTATTCTTGTGACGATAGGAAATGCCTGTTGAAGGTGTCTTGGACTCCTGTCTTTCTCCCAACTGCTGCAGATGAGATCACTCGCAAGTCCTACCAAAGTCTTCTCAGTAGTACTTTCTCAGATCTGCAACCGTTCTCTCTCCCTTGGCTCAGATCATCATTATCTCTCACTTCGACTAGCCTTGTAGATGACCTTAATGTTTGCAGGCTTTTCCTTGTCTACAGCGTCTAATGCTTTCTTGGTAAATGAATTTCCTCTCAATTATAGCTCTGATCTTTTTGCTCTTCTGTTCAAAACTCCCATTTATCCTTTCATTTATTATAGAATAAAACTGTATATTGTTACAACTGTAAATTGCTCTCCAAAAATTTGTATTGTCCTCCTGGACTAAACTGTGGAACCTCCACAAAGTGGATCGTTCATGTACACGTGAAAGAACATGTGATTGCTCTTTGTTATAGTTCATGTATGTTGTTTGAATATCGTAAAATACAATTTGAGGAAGATTGTTCATCAGAAGGAGTCTCAAATGAGAAAGACAAATAATTTACCTGGTCAGACTTTGACCGTGCCCAGGAGACAGAGATAAGGGTCCTTTTAAAGATTGGTCTAATGTTCTTCCGTAACATGTGGATGAAAAAAATTCCATCTCTGATTTCATGCTCACTCAGCCAACTTCCGATTTTAATGTAGCTCAGCCTCAGGGAGAGAATGTGCCAGTCATGCTGACACGTGTTTTCTGCTAATAGAACCAGGTTTCTGAGGCTTTGGGACGGAAGGCCAGATCCTGGACGGTGGTAAATTCATCAAGGTAGTATCACAGTGTGAATTCTTTGGTAGGCATCCAGGATCTTCCTGGTGACAAACAGGTCTCACTAAGAGCCTAATATTTAAATGTCAGCACCAAATAAAATCCAAATTTCCTCTCCCCAAATCCCAAATCCCTGTACTGCCTATCTCTAAAACATACTTGCTTTCTTCTCCTTATTTTCCCTTTCCTGCACACTTCACACCAATGAAATTAAGTTACCATCTATCTTCTTGTTACACTTTCTGCCTTCTCTTTTTGTATGCTGTTCATCTGGAATGATAATTGGCCCTATTATTTATCTCTTCTTTAATGCTCATTTTTCACAGTCCATTTAATATATTTTTTCCTAGTCCCTGTCATAGTTCTCACAGTCAGATGCAATCTTACCTTTTCTGAACCCCCAAAGCACTTTGTGAGAGGCAGTGCTGGCATCGGAAGGAGCCATGTTTCCTACCAGGTCTGTGCCTTGCTCTCCAAGAGTGCAGAAGGAATATCCATAAAAGAAATTAGTATACGGATGAGCGAATGAAGTGGTAACCAAGCATAGGAGATGGTAGTTAACATAGGCATCAAGACCCAAGTTAATACTAATAGTTGATAGCACAACATTTTGTTTTATTTTTTTCCTAAAGGCTATATTTGGCATGTCATGTATGGAACCCATGTTCATTCCCAATATTTAGACAGTCTTTTTAAGACATTTTATTTTTCAATTACAATTGACATTCAATGTTATTTCATATTAGTTATAAGTATAGGGTATAATGGTTAGACAGTGTTTCTTAAATCTCTGATTTCTGCATTTAAGCTCTCATTTATTTTATAGGACCATTGTTGCTTTTTGATACCATATTGAACTATACTAAAAAAAAAGAAAGTATTAGCAAGGGCTTGCTATGGCATATGTGACATTTTTCCTCTTCCAAGCAGCCAATTCCTGATCTATAATTGCTATGAAAATGTTAACAGTAGGCTTCTGGATTTTTTCCATAAGTCAAGAAATTAGCTACCCTAAGGCAAGCCTCCAAAGCTAGGTAAAAGATTTTCCCTGCCTTTTAAAAAAATCTAAACCTAAACTTCCCAAAAATTGGAGTGCTAAGGAAGAAGACAATTTGGTAAAGTGCCATTGAGATGATTAATTCATTCACCATATATAAAATTATATAAAGAGGAAATTTATAGAATTTTTTGTAAAAGCATTTGTTAAAAGGAAACATTAATCTGATTTTATAATAAAAATATAATATTAACAATTATTTGGGAAAAAATTGAAAATACACTGATATTCTGAGTTACATTATGTAACCTGAGGTTTTATGAATTAAAATATTAGAATTTTTTATTTCAAATGGAATTAAAATTATAATTTCTCATGTAAATTTATATTTATTTTTAAACTTGTAATCTTATGTATTCAATTTAGGAAAATGTAAAATACTAATGAAACAGCAGATTTATAATCTGTATCATAGATTAAAGTTATTTATGAAACACAGCTGCTATTACTGGCTGTTTCAGTTTTTAAGCTATATGAATACATTAATAACAACAGATACAAGGCCAAAGCCAAGAATTGTAACCACTATCTATTGTGTGGTCTGCATAACTCTGTTATGCTTTTCTATTATCTTAAAACAGTATTTAAACTCTTATCTTAGAAGATGTTTTCAACCAACCATCTTGGAAGCAGTATCTATTCTCATAAAATCAAAAGCAGAAATGAGGTTTTTGAGGACCTAGTTTGAAATCAAGTCATGTGCTCCAATTGCTGGAATATTACCATAGCATTTTCTAGTATAGTAGTATAGGATTAAAGCATTTTGTCATTATAATAAAATTTCAAAGTATTTGAATCATGCAATCTGTGGCAATGCAATAGGTCAGAGATTTTCAACTGGGCCACAAGAAATTTTAGTCGGGGGCATTGACCTCTTCTTCTCTGAGATTACCAAATTAAAACAGCCAGCAGCCAATACAGCAATAACTGTTTGGCATGAATGAATCAAAATCATACCTATTCTTTAGTCAGATCAGCAAAAACATATAAAGATATTTTTTGGTGTGCTGCAGAATTTTAGCAATTAGTTTATGAGTGCTCTGAGATGAAAAAGCTGGAAATCCCTGCAGCACATGAACGCATCCATGTGATGAAATGTTATCTTGAAATTTACAATTTTTTATGGTCATCCACTCCTTTTAACATCATTGTGTGGTATTTTATATTTAGTGTTCTTCTACAAAATTTTTAAAGATTCAAGAATTAAATGCTAATTTTTTAGGAGTTTAGGATCCAAAGGTTTATAATACAAGTTAAATATAGTTTTATTAAAACCATGATATTTTGTTTTATACATGTGTTGGTTCACAACCTAGGGAACTCCCCTCAAGTGAAATTCAAAATGGTACCGCATCCTCAGAGGGCAAGGAGAGACTACAGAAAGAAGCAGACCACTCCAGGTTGGTAGGTAGTAGGTTTATTAGGGAAGGGAACTGGCATATGAGGCTTGTCTTGGGGATCAGCAAAATGAGTAGATTTCTGCACCTCTCCAACGGCATCTTAAAAGTTTATATAGAAGCCGTATGGGGTTCAGTCATATACATCATGCAGATGGTCTCGACAAGGCAGTACTCTCAGGGCCTTGAAATGGCTCCTGGTATGGGAACATGGGCGGGAGGTACATTCCAAGGGGCAGGGGAGGGGTGGGGAGACTCAGGTTGCTCTGGTGCAGCTCTCTCAGGTCTGTTGGCTGTCAGCCCTCTCCAGGACCTCCTCTCACAACTTGACACTGAAATGCATCATGAAGGAAAGGAGATTTTTATTTTATTCATTATATTTAAATGAATAGTTCTGGTAATAGTATTTGTGTTTTAAATTAAAACTCCAATTTCTTGTTTAACATTAAACAAACAGCTGATACTAGTTAAAAAATGGCAATAAAATTAAAATGTTTCTGCTAAATATTTAAGTTTTCTAAACCTTTTGGAGAGCTACTTTTGCAATATCACTTGGAACATTTTTTTTTGAGATTATCATTAATTGCATTAAATAACATTAAGAAAATAGAATAAATACTTAAAGAATATCTTCATACAAACAGAAAAGATTTAAAAATGACCCTAACTTTTGAGTATATTATTTTATACCTATAATGGCAATAACTATACATATCTATTTCAAATTCTATTTAATGAAAATTTGTTACAAAAAATAATCAAATTATTCATATAGAGGAAGCAAATTTAAAAGTTCGTGATCTAAGTATTGTTTGGAAAAAAAGTTAGTCACAAAAAAAAGATAGATTTGGGTACCATTTTATAGGTATCAGACATGATGGTAAAATAATAGCAAAGTGAACATTTTCTTAGGTATGATTTTTTTTCTATATGAAAATACTCAATGCCTTCTCTTTTTCCCATATACCTTTAAACATTATATAAAATGATAAGTAAGACTAGAAGTAGGTGTTTATTGTTACTATTGTTATATTGTTAATTGATGCAACCATTTCATTAGTGGTAAGAATAAAGATAAATGAGTTGCCTGTTTATTTTCAATTAGGTATTTTGGAATTATATAGGTGGTCCTGCTTATCCTTTTCTATACCTCATTGTGATTTTATGTGACATAGAATGTGCCTTTGCACAAACATAAGAAAAAATAACACATATAAACAGTTCATATTATGCCGAGTAAAAATTAAAAATAAATCATTCTCACATATTAGTGGGTGAATTTATTTCTAATAGCTACAGGGCAAGGGCTGGGCTATTTCCCTAGCAGAAAACTGAGAACCAGTTTTGCCTTAGTATTGAATTTGATTCTGTTATGCATTATCTGTTTATGATAATAACCCCTTAATATGTTGTTGAAATTTAAGAGAGAGTCTAAGTAACTGGAAGAAAAGAAAATATGCTCCTTGAGGTTGACCCCTGACTCTATCACTCACTGCTAGATTAGTTTGAAATCTGGCTCTGATGCTTATTACTAAGTGACCTTGGGCAAGTTTTCTTTAGTCCACATTTTCTGACTCTGTAAAAAGGGGATGATATTAACACCCACTGAATAATGTTGAATGAGCATTATGTATGAAGTTGATGTGTTGATACGTATGAAGTTTTTTGTTCACATTACCATACATAAAGTACATAATACATGTTAATCATTATTTCTACGATCAATGGCTGTTATTGTTTAAATTTAAGTGGAACTTAAAAATATTTATTGTTTTACAACTGAATCACATTTAAATTAAGTATGTTGTATGAACTATGTAGGATCTGGCATTTTCCAATAAATTATAGATATCTATTCAATAACAAATACTACCAGATATTAAGAGAAATATATTTAGAGATTGAGAGCACATTGCACTTACCTACTTATGTATGCTAGAGCTAATCACATAAATTTATGTCTGTAACCTAGCTTGTAAAATTAGAACAATATTTGCTCTTTCAGAAAATCAGAGAATTGTTACAAATATGAAATGATCAAACGCACATGAAAACACTTTGGAAAAGTAATAATTGCTAAAGTATGTATGGTATTTCAAAAACAAACATTCTTCAACTGCATATATTTAAGTCTCTCTGGTCTAAATATAAACAATTTACATTTTAATATTTATAAAATTTATAATCATTGAGATGAGAAATATATCAAAACAATGAGGAAAAGTCTTCTTTGTCTCTAAATAATTATGTGTGCCCTTTTAAGCCTGCTACCAGAGACATGCCATCTTTTCTCTGAAGAATCCTTATTGAAGGGACTGACATGCTGAAGAATGGTTAGAATCTGCTGTGACAAGGGAAGTAAGATAAGTACATGCAAACTACATGTGCAAGGGGAGGTGATTCAATGAAAGTGTCATGGAGAGTCCATGACACTTAATCTGGACTTTGATGGATAAGTAGAGTGTGCCATTTGGATGAAGGGAAGAAAGCATACCTGCCAGGGGTCTGCATGCACAAAGTCTGGAGGTGCGAAAGGACATGGGAGCTGTCTACTACAAAGAATCATGTATGGCATAAATATGGAGTGAATGATAGGAAATCGTTGGAGCTGAGACACAAAAGCGTTGGAACTAGAATTGAAAGGTATTTCTAAAACCAGCTAAGCAGATTGTCCTTTATGGACAAGGTAGGGTTCCTGCAGTTACCACTAGCAGTAGCCGTTTGACTGATTTTGATGGCTGTCCACGAGGTCCAAGTAAAACCTTTGCAGATCCTAATACCTGAGCGGTCCCTTCTGGGCTCTACATGTAGTTCAAAATAAAAATGAGTATGAATTAGTGTAAGGAACCTCAGTGAAGTTCTGGCTCTCTCTCCCTGTGATGTCTCTTTTAGTTTGATTCTTTCAGAAAAAAATATGAAATGTAAAAAAAAATCATCACTTGCATGCCTCTTGTTGGATCATGTTCTAAGCATATATTTCATCTCTTGTAATGTTGCACCAAATTATTAATTTTCTGTTAATGGCTGGTGAATGCATGTTCATCTTATGGTCCACCTGTGTAAGTAAGAAAGAGGACCAATACAATTTTGTGTCACGAATTGGACAACAAGAAATCTTTAAGAAAAATAGGGATATTTTGAACATAACTACTTACAAAGATTTGCTAGTTGGCCTTCTAGCAAACACATAAAACATGATTTGATTTCCATACTACAACGGATTGCAAGACTTTTAAATGTTTGCATTGTTTCTTTTAAATAACTGCTTTTTTTCTTTAAAATTCATATACCATTTGTGTTTCCATTCTGGTACAAATAACACAATCTCCTCATTCACGAAAATCCACATTAAGCATCATAAAACCATCTTTGTTTCAATTTAAAAGTATTTTGAAACTCTGACTAGTGGAAAGCTAATGTTTTGGGATTTAGGAAGAAACCACTCTCTTCTCCAGTGGCATCAAGCATCCCACAAAATGCTGCCCTGCACGTGCAGCCCAGCCTGAGAGACACATGTTGACAAAAGCGCATTCACCTTTCTCTCAGCTTATTGAGTCTGCTGCTGGTGACCCGGCTTCAGTTGTGACTATAGCAGCTGCGGCGATGTCAGATCTAATGAGATAGTAACACAAGTCTAACACTTTTGATCACCCAGTATTATCTGTATATTAAAATGTCAAAGGAAAATGTAATTGTTTGTGATCCATATGCAGAATACAAATAAATAATAGCATATGTAGTTTTCAAAAAGAGTGATTGCAAACCTGTAGAATGTGTGGGTTGTGTTTAATGTTTACAAATTTTAATATGGTTTCTCATTAGGATACTGTTTTAGATTCTTGTTACCTTAACTACTATAGGAAAGGAAGTTTCCTGGCAAAATATTAACAAAATAATCACTATTCACTTGAATAGATGAAATGATGCTAGATTTTTAGAAATATTTTCTCATATTTTTAATAAGATCTACTTGTATAAGTGAAAATCTAAATTCTAATTCAATTTAATACCATCAAGTAGTAAATATATGTTTCTGTTTCCAAAAATGTGCTTAGGTCAAAAAAGTTTTAGAAGATAAAAAGAAAAAAATTATAAATTCCAGTCAAATTTGGAAAATAAAGTTGAGAATTTAAGATATTTGTCCAAGGTAACTTAGCTAAGTCTTAGAGGTGCCACATTGGGCTCCAACACCCAGGATCTTAGTCACTGTTCCCTACTGACTTCCCAAATTAGGTTGAATTTTCCTAAAAGCAAATGAGTTGAATCTCTAACTACTTGGAGTAAAATAACAGTTCTAAAATAAAACACCTATATTTCTTGTATTCCTGGCAAACTACAAGGAATTTAAGAAGTTATCTCTCTTGCTATATTACTGTATAACATAGTAATTTCTCTTATTCAATAAATCTCTATGACATCTCTTCTCAGCATTTTTTTGCTGTCTGTGTGAGGCTGTGGTGATTCAAAGACAAACTTTAGGGCCTAGGTATAACAGCTGAAGCAAAGTCCATCAAGGACAGTGATGGGACCTGCACTGTGTAGGGAACACATGCTTCCTTCTTTTCTGCCCTTCTCTCCATGGAGCTGTGGTCTGGTGGTTCATGATGGCTATTCTAGTTCTGCTGAACAGTTCCATCCAAGCCACTGGCAAGGGGAGGAAAAGAGACAGGGAAGGAAGGATTATTTTGGGGGGCTCAACCTAAGAAGGTGTACACAATAATTTCACCCTTTTCTTTTTGGCCTGGACTTAGTGGCATGAGTTTATGGAGCTGCAAAGAGATTGGGAAAGATAATCTTTAGCTGTGGTTACATCTAAAATTGGAGGTTCTGTTACTAACATAATGAGAGATATAACAAAATTACTATTTTAACAAGAAACTTAAAAATCTGAAAAGAATATCTACGAAAGAAAACTGCAATATTAAAAAAGTCTTTAAATATAGGCCAAGTGGTTTGGCATTTCCTTTATCTATATCTTCATGTTGCTGACCTCTGGTTTTGAACTAAAAATGCTTGAATGAGAAAGGAAAAAAAAAGGCAGTCTTTCTAGTTTAGTTTATTAAATAGTTGTAAGCCCATTTGGAGAACAGTTCTTCCATCAAAAGTATAAAAGAGAGCGTTATTTCATAGGGGCAGGGAGATGTGCAGGTCTCTACCTTTCACAATAGAAATTGACAACATGCTTTTTAAAGTTAAGTATAAAAAGTGGAAGGACACTATAAAAATGCTTGCATTAAAAATAATGACAATTAGACTCTCTGAGTTGGTTTGTTACATGAATGCTAGAATTCATGTTGTAACCCTAAATGCCCCCGTCAGTTGGTTGGGAAAAACATCTCCTGTGTATCAATGTGCTTTTTAGTTTACCTGCCAGCTAATTAAAATTGTCACTTTCATGAATCAGACTATATATTATGTGCTTTGTGTGAACTGTCATGTGCATAGTCTAATTTTTTCTTTCCTTGGTAATTATCTGAATCCAGATCTGCATCTGCTGGACCAAAACTAAAACATGTTTCTGTGCATATCACTTAGAACTGCTGTTTGAATAGAGTAAGTGATAGATTGCCAGCGCTGTTATGGAACTGCACAGCTGGAACAGAATGTGATGAAAATTACCCTGTCTCAAGTGTGCAGGAAGGCATGGCATCTAAGTGTAAAGTTTAACACAATGCCGTGATATATAGGCTTGTCGGATTATGCCAACAAGCTAGTTCTAATAATGGTCATATAATTATAAAATAACACTTCCCTGTGATTGATTTTGTTTGAAGCCAAAATATACTGAGTTTTCTGAGATCAATACATTCTGGCCTATACATTAAATAAAGTTTACAAAGTTGAACAAAGGTAGAGAAAAGTCATTATACTCCTTGATCTTGTGATCACGATATATGAACTGGGAAATGTAGGAGTCATACCTAAATCATGTCATTCATTGGGCTTCTTCTGAGATTGTCTGCAGGAACAATGCTGAACTTCTTTAGTTGTGATTGTTGCAAACTATCCTGGTTTAAATCTAGTGCTCTTGCTCTATAGCTAACTGAGTATGTCACAAAACTACTGGGTGAAATGTTTGGTTTCAATTTCCAAAATGGGAGAAATAGCCCCACATTAGTAGTCATTTAGGAGAAAAAATAAATGTGAATTTTTCTGCTATAAATCAGAAATCCCTTTTTTCATATTCTTATTTATATAATAATACATTTTTATATTTTATTCATTACATGCATTTATACAAACATGTCTACTAATTAGGAAGTATTACTCTTGCAGAACCAGGCCAGCATTCATTTTGAGTTTTTTATTTCCAGTAATGGCTTGGATTTCGATTTAAGAAGTACATGATGTACATTAAGGAAAATATGAGAAATTTAGTTATCAGTCTTCATATCTCTTTTCTCCCAAACTTCCATATATTTTTGTAGACTTTTTGGATGCGCATTGTTTGCCATACATTGTTCTTTTAAATGACCAAAATGATGTTGTATTCATCATCATCCTATGAAATAACATATTCCATTAAATGCTGTAACAATGTACGGTTCTTAAATTGTTGCTCCTATTAGAAAAGAGATAATACATACAACATAGTTTTGCTTTTCAAACCTTTTATGTTCTTACTTAATTCTTAAAGGGATGCATTTTTATTTTTTGTTCCTGACCTTCTAAGGGGCTTGCATTCTCTCTCATTCCCTCTCTCTCCCCACTTTTCTCCCAATAGTGCCATAAAGGAGAAATTACCAGTATCCCTGGGAAGAAATTTTGTTCAACTCAGTAGTCTCAAAGACTGATAAGAAGCTTTCATAATTCCTGCAGCGAGAGTTAAAATTAAGTTCTTTGTAGCTGATGTGTCTTGTATGCAGCCATAGGGGTGTCCTCTCTGGAGGGCTGTACTTTGGGTCAAGTGCTATGCCCTGCTATGCCAAAACAATGTGTTTTATTTCTGGTCAAATAAAAGTTCCAGGTTCTTTTGCCTCTAATAAAATAAAGAAATTTTCATTTGTTATATTTGATGTAGAGTGACTTACAACGAGGTAGAATTTCTAACTTGTGCTCTCGAAGTCCAAGGTCAGAACTTTTAACAGTCACTGCTGTGGGCTCCTGGGTGACAGCGAAATCAGCAGCTCCTGGAGGCAGTTTGCATCATTTAACCTTCTCTTGCTCCTTAATATCCGCTCATTATCTGATGACTTTGCTCTTCGTAGCTGTTATCAGTTGTAATATTATATGTGTGTTATGAAAGTAAAAATGCTTAAGCATGAAGTGTATGAAAAAGATATTTGTTGAGAGTACTCCATCATGTATCCAATGACAGATGGAGTCCATTGCCTTTTCCAATGTAGCATTCCCTGCTCTACTTTTTAGTGTGTGATTTTAGCCTATAAATTTAGTTGTTAATGAAATCAATGTGGTGTCCTTAAACAGCATGAAGAGTGCGTTTCATCATTGCATTGTACCTGTTCCAGTGAAATTTACCAGATTTGTCATTTATACATTTCCTTTGCGTTTATGCAAGAAATAAATGACATGTATTGCTTTGAATACATAGACATTTCTAAGCAGGTCATTCACTGTCAGTAGGATTTCAGTCCATCAAGTAGATGAATCCCCTTTGTACTTCCTCCTTTGTATCCTGAATTTCCAGACAGAAAAATACTTCATTGTATTTGTGTAATATCTACCAACCAAATTCCCTGTTTGGATACGGAGTTCACCTTCTGGAAGAATGGAGAAATATAAATCCTTTTCCATATGAGGATAATTTGAAAGCATTTATTATATCTTCTGTTTTCTAAACGAAACATTTACCATTAAACAAGCACCTTCCATAGACTGAACACTATGCATGATTATTTTTGCATTTTTAGTAATTATGCAGTCATTTATTTCCTCATATTTATACCTTTTTTCTAGTTAGGTCATTTCTCTTTAAACATATTTCATTTTATTTTATTTTTTATTCTCACCTGAGGACATGCTCATTGACTTTAGAGAGAGGGGAAGAGAGAGAGGGAGAGAAACATCAATCAGTGACCTCTCATACACACCCCATCCAGGACCATACCTGCAACCCAGGCATGTGCCCTGACTGGGAATCAAACCCACGATGTTTCAGTTTATGGGAAGACTCTCCAACCAACTGGGCCATATCAGTCAGGGCAAGATTATTTCTCCTTAAAGCTATAAAAGTACTCAGAGTTTAGAATAGAATATATAGTAAGTACAGCAAGCATAGAGAAGAAGGAATATCCCTATGGTTTTGTCACCCTGTGATAACCATGGGTATTTGTATGTGCACTTAAAGTTATTATTCATATTTTAATTTCATAATACCCTTATAAGTTGGGTTCCAGGAAACAGATCCTGAGAGCTGAGTGCAAGAGGTTTACGGGGGAGTGATCTTAGGAGCACCTGTTAGGAGTGAAGAAAGAGAACTGAGCAGAGGGAGAAGCTACCCTGGAATGACTTGCAAGAGAAGCCTCAGCAAATTGTTCGAGGAGCTGTGGAGTTAAAAATGACACTTAAGAGCTGATTCCCATGAGGCAAGGGGCTTGGACGTGGGCCCCGCACACCTTTGGATATGGGCTGGCACCAGGCATGGGGCCTACCCATGGGTAAGGCAGCTGCCTTTGCTGGAAGGCAGTGTCTGCCGATCACCTGTGAGCCACCAGCAGCTACACACCTCACAGCCGGGGAGTGAAGAGTTCACATTCTGAAGTGGCACCTGGGCACACCACACCCACTGCACATGTGCGCAAATGCATTCAGCTTCTTTGGGGATCATGATTCATAACCTTCTTTGAAAGTTTTTTCACTTAACAATGATTTCTGTGACTATGAATTAGAAATGTTAGGCAACAATTAATCCCATGCTGCCTTTGTATTTCTTCAAGGTGGCTTGAACTTTTCTGCTGAGTTTTTTCTGAGGAGTCTATACAAAAAATGATTATTTCATATATTCAAAAATATACCTATGGGTGACATGATATGAATTATGAGAGTTTTCCATAAAGAGTGAAAGATGGTCTTAGTTGCTCTCTAATATGATTTTTGGGGCCTTCTTAGATCAAGGGACAAGTTTTAGAGCTATATTTTATATGTGTAAGTAAATAGGATTGAAATAAATTACCTTTACCCCAACCTTTTACATTAGAGTCATTAACTGATTGAGTTTAATGTTGTAACCCATGTTTGTGACTGCAGGAAGTCTGAGTGAGCGGGCTGCAGTCTCAGTTGTCAGAGTTAAACTATGGTTCTTGGAGATTGAGCTGGACAAAGAGGTGAGGTAGAGTGGGTCCATGCGATTCAGGGCATAGACCCGGGAGAGACCTAAAAGAAAGTAAAACACAAGAGAAAACACAAATAAGAGCAAACAGAAAAACTACTGCCTTTCTAAATTTTTGACTTATGTAAATATTACGTGCAAGGTTCTAATAGTAGATTAAGTAATTAACCATTGTATCAACTAAATGTGTGTTGTGGTACTTCTGCATCTTTGGAAATTTGAAAATTTGGTGATTTTACAAATGAGTGTGGACTGATTTAAGAAGGAATAAATCTTACCCCCCCTTTTTTTTAAAGATTCCATAGGTTTAATTAAGCATGTGTTCATTTTTCTCTCCTGAAATCTTTGAAGCATCTTCTATAAGGAAATTACCATTCAGGGCTGTGACTTAGCAGATCTAGATCATTCTAGATCTAGTTTGGCTTAGGGATTGTGACATGGAGCTCCACAGAATTATGTGTTGTTATTGTTTTTGATGCTAACTAACAAGAAACAGTTTATGATGGTGTTGATAAGACCAGATGAATCTCATCTTAGCCCCATTTTGACATTCTTAGTTTTAAGAGTAAAATATACGTTTCTAAACTCATATTTCTTTGGTTGACTATAGGCATTTATGATCTGATTCCAGGTATATTAGAAGGGATTAAGGAGAAAGCCTAGTTCATAGACTTTTAAAAATGTATAATGTAAAGTAAAAGTGAACCAGACACAAATGAATATAAAACATTCTTTCTCGAGACAAGCTGTGTCAGCAACTTAGTGGAAGCTTTGTCAAGAGTCTCGCAAAGCCACTCACAGATCTTCCTGCAGCTGAGCCAGGTGTCAGTGACAGATTCAGGTCTTCTGTGCTTTGGATCAGCCCCTTCTGGCTGGTGATGAGGAAAGTAAGATTTAAGGATCGTGATGCACTTTGCGGAGGTCATTTGAGGCCTCACTTCATTGAGCAAGCTTATTTTTCAAGCATACCTTGAAATATAACATGTACATCAGGTGAACATGAAAATGGAAATAGGTAATTCGTGATTAAAACTGACATTCTTCCTGTTTCTTAAGTATTTTAACTTCATTTAAACAACTTGTAAAAATTTATTGCCAATTTGGCTTGATGTTTCTCTATTCTGACTAAAAGCAATTAAGACATTAGAGTACAACCTTCAAATACTTTTAAGGAGATTTAACTTTTGAGTACTTATACAGGAATTTATAATGACCAAAATACAGATTTCTCACACTTGAATTCCCAATACTAGTTTATTTTCACTTACCTTATCATTTTTATATATGTTATAAATAATAGCCTAAGATTCCATACGTCATATGTTAAAGTATATATATTTAAGCTAAACTTTAAAGTTTCTAGGTGTTAATCATGTCTGTTTTGCCTTTAGTATAATTTTCAATACCCCTAAGTACATCTCTAGATCTGTGACATTGAAATCAGTGAAATAATAAAGTTGTACACAATTCTGTCCTTCAGGTAGATTTGTAACTTAATTTGACCTTTCTTAAAATAAATTAGCTGTATGTACCCTGGCCCACGTGGCTCAGTTGGTTGGCATCATCCTGCAAACCAAAAGGCCTCTGGTTTCATTCCAGGTGAGGGCACATGCCTGGGTTGCAGGTGTGGTTCCCAGTGGGAGTGTGTAGGAGAGGCAACCAATCGATGTTTCTCTTCTTCTCTTCCCCTCTTGCTAAAAAACCCCTCATAAATTAGCAGTATGTATGAAAGCCTTTATAAATATGTATAATGCGTCATCCCAAGGTTTGAAGTACTGATTGGGTAAATTATCATGGTGGTGCACACACTACCCAAAGAGTGGCAGGCACACCCCAAGGCAGCCCCCCACGAGGCACACTCTTGTATAATCCCGTACACTCAGTGGAAACTGTGATGTGCTTCTCTCCAGTAACACTTGGCGAGAAGCAAACCAAAGGCCTCTGGGCTTGGAAAAGGACCCTGAGCACCAGAAGGGATGCAGCTGGCCAACCTAGATTACAACTTTTAAAACCCTGACTTGGGAACTCAGCAAAGTGGTCCCCAGACTTTTAACACATGAATACAGAGATTATAAATGTATGTCGTTGTAAGCTTCTAGGTTTGTGGGTAATATATTACAGCAATAGATAACTAATACACTGAAGAGGTTAATTGTAGCAGTTTTATACAGTTCAAATAGAAAAGAAACAAAACATAGGTACCTAAAATTAAGATAATAAGGTTATACTTTGGTATGTATCCATATACCAGAATGCTCAGCTATTAAAAATAGTATTGTAGTTTTTAGTAGATTTTTTTAAATGATTAAAAGAACTTGCAAACATTATGTTCAGTGAGATATATTTTCTTCTTAGGAAAAATGGTAGGTAACATGAAATAAAAAAAGAACTGATAGAATATATACTAAACGGGGAGAATAGATTCATGATTATTTAAAATTTCTGTTGGTTTATGAATATTTTTTAAAGTTTATCTAATAATCTTGCCTTTTGGGTACACCTGGGAGTGGGATTGCTGGATCATGTGAGTAACTGTATTAACTTTGTAAGAAATTGGCAAAGCACTTCCAGAGCAGCTCATATATGTTGTGTTTTCATTTTAATTTATTTCAAAATATTTTTCTCATTCCTCATATGATATTCTCTTTGAATCCTGAGTTAATTAGACATGAATAATTAGACATGCATTGTTCATCTTTGAGTATTTGGAGATATTTCTATATATCTTTCTCCTATTTTTTAACTTAATTCCTTTATGTTCAGAGAAAATACTTTGTATGATTTTGGTCCTCTTGTATTTACTGAAACATGCTTTATGGTCCGGAATATGGTTTATCTTGGTAAATCTCTTTGCCCTGGCAACACATATGCAGCCTGTTGATAGCATTTCAGCTCTACTGATTTTCTCTCTATTTGTTCTATCCATAACCAAGCTAAACATGATGAAATTTCCAATGATGAGTGTGATTTCTTTCTCTTTTCCTCTTCAGTTCCACTAGTCTTTGCTCTCTGTACTTGAAGCTTTGTGGACCTTTTATTGTTACAAAATTTCCTTCTTGATCTTTGAAATATTCTTTGTATGATATAGGAGCTCAGCCTTATTTTGAATAGTGTTTACATGACATATCTTATTTCATTATAGTGCTTTTAACCTATCTGTGTCCTTATATTTATAATGAATTCACTGTAGAGGACATGTATTTGGATGTGTACCCTCAGTGCACCAGCATTGTTGAATCCCGTCAGTGGTGGGCGGCCACTACTTTTACTGTGTGTGATGTCTGCGCTGCTGCAGTTTTCATCAATATTCTCAGTTTCCACAGTCCCCCTTTCTGAACCTCGGAACTGCAGATTTCTCAGTCCCTCTTTCCCTCATCTGGTAACAAATAACCTCTCCCTCCTAGTTAGTGAAGAGTTGAGAGCAGTCTTTTTCTGCCCTGCACCCTTGCCCATATCTACACCTGCATTGTATTTGCGCATTACCTGCAATAAAAGGTGCTGCATGGCCTTGCATGGGGACAGTGCTCTGCACTGTATGTGTGCAGGGCCCCGTGCACGTAGGTTTCTTGCTCCTTTACTAATGGCAAATGGGTTTTGCTTACTGTCAGCTTAAGGTGGGTACATGGGTTTCTTTGTCCTCTCCCAGAGGCATCAATGCTTAGTCTGGTGTGAAGTCAAGCACTGGCCGAAGGGGGTGGATTTTATTGGACATGAGTGTTTTATAGTCCCTCTTCCAGCAGCTCTTTTCTTTATGAGGCAGGATCTGGAGGATGAGCAGGTGTCATGGTTGCCTCCTCCTGGTAGTCAGTCCACACCTGTACACATACAGGGTCTGGAGCGCACCTGTGCTTCCACAGGTGTCCTTCCTTCATCATCAAACCTTGTCAGGTCTTTCACGAGGCACTAGGCAAGCTCAGCCTGGGGAAGGAGCAGGTGAATGGATGTGGAATCTCCTTGTTTCTGGGACTTTTATTGGTTCAAGACTATCATGCTATCCCATACTTAACATTCAGGTTTGTTAACATTTATGCTGTGTTCCTTTCACCTCCTTGGATACTATCCTATCTTCTTTCCATGAACATTAATGCTTGCTGATTAAAAGGGAGAAAGAGTAAAATGAGGGAGACCATATGGCAAATTGTTGTTGGTGTTGGTGAGAAAATGCCATGGGACCCTAAGGTTGCTTTCGAGAAGAAAGCGGCAAAGCTCTGTGCTGATGAGACATTGCAGGGAAAGCCCGAGTTGGAGCATGGTGGCACGGTGAGGCCACTGTCCTAACTGCGATGGCATAGGATGGGTGTCCCAGGGGAGTGGGAAGATCTCTGCCACTCTACGAACCATCCTTTTCTTAATCAATATAATGTAAATATAAATTATAATTTCTTACCTGCTTTATAAACTGTATATTTTATGTCCTACAACTGGACTCTGGTCTTGAATGGAAGTTTGTCTTAATTATGAATAGCTATTGATGAATCATGAAAAATGCAAAGGTGGAATATGTATTTTTAAAGCTAAAATAAACATTGGGATTTTTGGTGTTTTATATTTTGTTGTTTTGCACTGATGTTTCCATATGAACCAATACTTTAGTTGGAATATCCAGGCCTAAAATTTTATAATTACTTGTTGCATGTGATTTTTGATTTACTGAAAGATGTTTACCTTAAAGGAAGCCCCACATGCTGTGGGGGTCTTCTGAATTATTCTTCCATCTGTGTCTTTTTTCCAATGTCAGTGTCATAGTTTTATATTTTTAGAGTGCTATGGTAAGGTAAATTTGTAAAGAGGGATGAGTATGAGACATATGTTACTTCTGACAGAGTACATATGTCATTTGGAAACAGTACAAAATGTTTAACTGCCCCCTTACTTCATTCCATACAAGAGTGTCTGTCAAAGTGTGTAGGTGTCAGAATTTGGGAGCAAGGTGAGGAAAAAGAATAAAATAACACTTTCATTTTACTTAAAAAGCATTTTATTCAAAATGGATAAAAACACTGTTTTAAAGTAGTTGATTTAGTTCTCACTGAACTCAGTTGTAGTTTATTGTATTTGGATTCACTTCAGTCAGCACTTAATTTTTGCCCTGCAGTTGTGCTGTCAGGATCTGAGTTCCAGCCCGTGGGAAGGGGCAGCTGTCATGAGAGGGCTGCTCCTCCCACACTGGGTGCAAGCTGGAATATGGGGAGCTCCAATCTGTCCCAGTTTTTCGTGTGCTTCTTGTCATAGGTGTGACTTCACTGGATACTGTATTTTCCTAATCATCTAATTATTTGTGGGAACAGAACCCATAGGCAGATGACATTTGCACAGGGAATCTTTACTCACGGCCACAGCAGAGCTCTGGATGACTTAGAGGTGGTTCAGTGGCGGAGAAGGAGAGAGAGAAGAGAGGGAGGGTGGAGGAAGGGAAAGAGAATGAAGGCATAAGGCAGAGCACAGGAGAGAAAGGGCCACCATTGTCCAGTGCGAGGGTCCCGCTGCTAGGAGAGGGAGTGCTTTTGGAGGCTGGAGTGAGATGGTGGAGTGAGATAGATTTTTCAAGCATGGGGATAGTCCAGTAAAAAATGAATGTGTGACATATTTACTGGCCCAATTTAGCAGCTCTTTTGATATTCAATTAAGAATATTTTCCATTCCTCTTCCCATATTTCATGTGCTGAGGCAAGGATAATACCTTAAGAGCATTCTTAAGATTGCTGTGGATTTCCAGAAAGAAACCTAACATTGTCAAGATCACTTCCACATTTTAGTTTCTGTTTCACAGAATTCGTTTAACATTGACCTAGAGGTAAAACCCAGACCTTTGATGACCACCCTCTCACAATGTATGAAGCAAATAGTATCACCCACACAGAGGGTGGTGAATGTAGCCAACTCGTTGAAAATATGGACAGGCAGAGGGGTTTATTAGACAAATTCAAACAGCTTAAAATTGGCCCTCTTTTCAAAGTCAAATTGCCCTGGGTTCCATATTTATATGAAGTTAATGACTTTTTTTTTGCTAGAAAAACTAATTCTAAATCAATTCTCTCAGCTTCCCAATGAAGATATTTTTCAAAGCATTTTAAGTCAAACTTCTTCCTCAAAGTTGAAATCTGGTGACAACTATTTCATTTTTTATTTTATTCAAATTATGATATAATGGTTGAGAGATTCAGTCAGTCTGGTGTATTATCCTGGTCCTTCTGTCTTGACTTAGCAAACTAATCCTCATTTCCCTAAGTTATAAAATGGAGATGACAATAGAATTTATTTTATAGGGCGGTTATGAAGCTTAAAGGAGTTAATTCTGATAAAGTGCCTATGGTGTCGCCTGGCGTGGTGTGAACGCTCAGTAAAAATTACCTGTTACAAGCTCTATCTGAGTTTCTGCTGCAAACTGAGGAGTGCCAGTTGCTGGGAGAGAAAGCTGTGTAGTGAATTAGAAGCATTTGAAATACAGATAATCAATGTTCATATTGTTGGCCTTCTGAATTCCTATGAGTTGAAATATGCCACGTGAAACTGAATTGGCTATTTCTGGAGTAGATTTAGTGATATATGCTCTCGCCAGACTAAAGGAAGAGCAAATGTCCAGCTATATATTCGGTGATTCTTTAGGGAAAATAGGTATAACAGTGAACAGGGATTCATTTCCAAGTCCTGAAAGTTGCAGCCTCTTTTTAAGAAATATGTTCACAGTGCACATCAAAAGGTTAATTTCTTTCAGCGTATATATACTTAACAAGAACAAATCAGAATTTGAGCAAATTGCCTTTGCAGCACTTTTGATTTATTAGTGTCTTGGTGACTGATGAACAATTGAACCTCGAATAAATGATCCTGGTATGATATTCAAACAGTTTTTTTTAATCAATGTTTTATGACAAGCTCTAATAAAACTTTCTGTGTCTAGATACTTCCTTTATATTCTCTCCTAATGTGTCCTGAGGGTAGTGTTAGGTTGATTCTGGTAAGCAATCTTGGCTGAAGACAGTTTTCTGGTATTGTTCTCCCAGGCTTTCAGATAATCTCTTATTTACAGCCTGATGAATTGTATGTGTCTCCTCATTCCGTTTTTCAAAGATATCTTGTATTATTCTGGGAATTCATTTCTTTTAGACAAACTATAGTTTTACATGGCTATTGATGCTAAAACTCTTTGTGGAATAATAAAATGCTAACATCAATGAATATCACAAGTCTTCTATTTCCTTTTATCCTGTTTTGTTTTGTTCAGACTTCTTTATCATGAAAGCACTTCAGTATAACATTTATTCATATTTTTCTAAGAAGATAATTCATTAGAAATTCTTTGTATGCATTTTTTTTAAAGTGCCATTTTCTTATGTTGAGCATTTTGACCTAAATTTTGGTTGGAAGTCATTTCAGAGTTCTGGGCTAGGTTGACTTTTTCTCACTTACTAGGAAGAAATCTTTTTTAGGAAGTTTAAAGGAATATTTCATAAAGAAGATTATGTTGCCTTGCTATTAATGTATAAAAACCCACCCCAAAACAATGATCATTTAATAACCTTCTAATGTCTGTGGCTTTGCTGGGTTGGGCTCAGCTGAGCTGAGTACTTTCCTCTGGATTTTGCGGCTAGAAGATTCTGTCACTGCAGTTCTGTGGGCTGGTTGGAGTGGCTCTGTTCACATACCTTTCTGTATTCTTGGACCACCAGGGTAGACACAATCTGCTTTAATCATTGGGATAACTAAGGAACAAAAGAACAATCAAAGACCCATACAGCCTCTCCTACTCTATGTTCAGAACCTGCACATGGTCACTTCTGCTAACGTTCAAAGCAAATCACAAGGCAGAGCCCAAAGTTAAATGATGGGCACTTGCTCTTTGTCCATAACGAAGCTACAGAAAGGATGTGGATACAAGAACATGGGAAGGATTAAGGTCAATGATACTAAGAATAAGTAAGGAAACAGAACTTTTTATGAGTACTGTCAGTGTATTCTTTATAATTGTGGATTATTACTATTTACTTCCAACTTCTTTTAAATATTTTAAAGCATGAACAGCAGGAGTAGATTTTTTTGTTTTTGTCTTTTTTTGGGCTTCAGAGACCTCTTAGTGTTCTTTCACTCATCTTTAAGTCAAGGAGGGGTGGGTGTACCTAGATGGGGGGAATGTTCTGGCTTTACATTATTACACTAAAATACGCACGATTCCTCTTCTATTGAAAAAAATGGCAGGTATTGCAATCTATGTTTGTATTTTGAGGCCTAGAAATTGAATCATATATTCAAAACTGATAGCCAAGTGGAAAAATTAAAGTTGCCAGACTAGATGTAATGTGTTCTCTAATAAGTTGTTATAATCATAAAATTCACTATAATTTTATGAATTCTAACTCTGTCCAATGTATTATTCAGGAAATTATGAAAGGATAGATTAAAACAGGCTAGATTATTTTAGAAATATTGCCATTACTTAATTCATTCCATAGGTCTTTATTGAACATCTGATACAAATACACTGGTGATACCAGAGTGGACACCATGAATGGTATCATGACCTCCTGCTATCTACATTCCAATGGGGAAAGGAAATATGTGCAAAAATTAATGTAATTTGGGTAGATTATTGCAATAAAGAAAAGTAAAAGATAAATTTAATGGTAGGAAGAAGACATGCTAAATTGTTTTGGGTGACCAAGTAAGACCTTTTTGAAAATGCAACTTTTGCATGTAGCTTAGAAAAAAAGGGAGGGAAGGAGCTTCACATATATTTCAGCCAAAAAGTTTCTAGTATGAGAATAAAGCAAATAAAAAGCACTGAGTTGGGAGTATGGGAATTTGAGTTATACCAAAGAGATTTTTGTGGCTGGAATGAAGGCATCTGAAGGGGAAATTGCAGGAGATAAAGCCAGAGTGTTTTGCACTGAATAGTTGTATGACCTTTGAGTGTCAGTAACTTCCTGTGACTTCCCTTCTTTGTCTGTAATATGGGGATTAAGAAAGAAGAAAGTCGCCCTGAGATTTGGGAACTGGTCTGGTACTCACAACTAGGCATTGGTGTTCTCCTAGTGGAAATATAAAAATCTCAGAGAACAGCATCAGACAGGGTTATTCAGAGACCACCTGAAGGTGCGTGAGGCAAAACAAGATCAGCCCATAATTTTGTCAGGTGCAGACAAAAAGATAAGTCATTTTGTAAAACACAAAATACCTGCTGACATGAGTGATTGTTGCTTTGTTGGCCATGTTGTGCTCTGCCCTCTCTCTAAAAGAGATTTATTAATAAACCTAATCATAGAATTTCCCCTGCCTTCTGACAGCACCCAACCCAGAGTGAACCCCTGGTTTCTGGAACCCTTTTCTAAAATTCTCTCCCCAAATCCCCAATCTAATGGTAAGTCCTTCCTGCCACTCTCTGAGATGCCCTATGGGTCTCTCCAGGTCTGTCTGCCTTGCTGCAACAAGCATTAAAACCAACTTGAGCAATGAGAGGTATTTCCCCTGTGGTCATTAACTGAAGGGCATTGCATTGACAAGATGGTGATAATAATACTAATATAGAGTTTTTATGAGGACAAAATTAATATGTGAAAAGCACTCAGATCATGGTTGGCATGTTAAAAAAAAGAAAGGTGCCATTAGTCACCAGTGCCCCCTGTCCCTGTTTCCTGGGAATTTTGAACTGTGCCCTTCCAGGTGCTTCACCTGAAGACTTGTCATCTCCTGCTATGCCTCTGATCTCAAGCTGCTCAGGTCACAGATCAACAATTTCCTTGTCCTTCAGTGTTAAGAAGGTCCTATGAAAACTAGTGCTTTGTTAAATATGTCCCTCTCTAGTTTCTTGAAAACAGCAAACAATTTCACCTATGCAGTAGAGTTCGTTGAAAATTGCTTCATTCATTGAAAATTCCAATAGTTGAGTCAAAAAAACCCCACCAATGTCTGTCATCTTCATCATAGAGTCAGTTAGTAATCTGTAACCCTGGGGACATGGTGGTGAGCAGATATGGTCCCTCCACTCAGGGCTACTGCCAGCTCATGTACTACCTTTATGCAAAGTAGTCATGTCTGCAGGGCTTGTCGGGACTCTGCTCCATGGACCTCTTACTTGCGTGCCCATATGCAGCTGCCCTAACTACACATTTGTAGGGGCTGAGGATATTTCTGCCTTTTATGCATGGTTTTATTTATCCCACCCAGTTTCAGTTCAATTTGTTTATCACTCCCATTGCCCAGGTTCCACTGGTCCATCTTTATAAGACTTGATTGAATACAAGTTAGCTAATGATATCTAATGACTAAAAGACACTGAAGCATTATCTTCATGTAAAAAAGTTATATGTGTGGATAATAGAGACATATTGAAAACAACAAAAAAGATATTTAATTGCATGATTTAGGAAGGTTTAGAGCAGAATCAATAACTGAATAAACATGCAAAACTTTAAATCCTTAGATAAAATGGGCATGATAACATCACTTAATAAAATGGCTGGGAGAATTAAATGAGAAAATTCAGTCAGTGTTTACCCAGGTGCTCCCAGAATTGTTCTTGTCGTAATCCCCGGAACCTGTACATATGTTACTTTACATGGCAAAAGGGATTTGGGAGATGAGAATTAATATCTTGATATGGACTGATTATCCTGATTTATCTTATGGACACAATGTAATCATGAGAGACATTATAAGAAGGAGAGGGGGAGGGTCAGAGTCAGGGAAGATGCAGTGATGGAAGCAGAGGTCAGAGCGATGGAGCTGCGAACCAAGGGATCCAGCGGCCCCTAGAAGCTAGGAAGGGCAAAGAATGGAATCTCCACTCAAGCCTCCAGCAGGAATGCAGCAGCCCTGCTGATTTTGTCCAGTGAGACTTCTGACTTTTGGAACTGTATGATATGAATTGATAATGTTTAAGCCATTCATTCGTTACAGGAGCAAGAGGACATTGGTACAACCTGATAGCTTTATTATTATTAATATTGTTATTAAATTAGTTTGATAGCTCTGCCATAACACAGTTTCCAAACTGAGCGACATGAACAGGGATATTTATTGTCTCACAGTTCTGGAGGCTAGAAGTTCAAGATCAAGGTGCCAGAAGGGCCGGCTCCTCCCGAGAGCTGTGGAGGAAAGATTTGTTTCACTTCTTTCTCCTTGACATCTAGATAGCCATTTTCTCCCCTTGTTTCACATTGTCTTCCTTCTTTTTGTGTTTCTGCTTCCAAGTTTACCCTTTTTATGAGGATATCAGTCATATTTGTTTAGGATTCACCCCCATGATCTCAATTAAGCTGATTACTTCTGTAAAGGTCCTACCTTCAAACAGTCACACTTTGGTGTAATGATGAGGGGAGGTTAGGAATTCAACACATGAATTTGAGGGGGATGGGGGTGAGGAGCAACCTATCCATAACAATTATTTATGTGCATTTAAAGTAAAATCCTAAAATGTGAAAGCTGTGATTTTACTCTCAGAAAGTTTCTAGGAATTATTTCCTGTATAACTTTCACTTGGCTGAGGTGGTTCTTTTAAAGGACTGGGGATTTGCCGTGTTGTAGAAGCACCGTGACTTACTGGTTCAATAAGAAGTGGGGCCATTGTTTCCACCACTGGGATATGGCCTCAATTATGGAAAATGACAATTTAATGGTTCTAAAAACATCTTCCTTTTATAATGATAGAGAATTTCCTTAGCGTTAGCAGAAGTTAAGCTACTTATATGTTCTCATGAGGTCTGCCTAAGTATGCAGTTACTACATCATATTGAGATCCCCAATAATTGCTCAGGTGGTAAGCAAAAAAGCATGCTTAATATAGCCACTGGCAGGCATATTATACAGAAGAAGCAAACCAAATCAGATTTGACATTGAAGTTGGACGTTCATTAGATTTGTCTGTGATCAGTGGGGCTTAAAACTTCAGGGACTCCTTTGAGAAAATGTATTTCTAAAAAAAAAAGTTTCTTCCAGAAAAGTATGATGTGTGCATATGTGTGTATGTGTGAATAAACATAAAATTTGAATAAATGACATACCATTTGAAGGAGATATAAAGCTTATTTATGAAGCCCTCTGGGCCCTACCCTAGAACCTTTTTTTCCCCCTGAGGCAGATTCTCTGGTAAGTTTCTTGTTTGCTTTAGCTTCATCTCCAAATTCGGTGCTTTTGTTGTCCTCTGGATCCCCAGTTGCCGTCCTGTATACCTCCAGGCTCATCTCTGTCCACTTGGTTCTGTGTCAGCACTCATGACCTTGCATTTGACCTCTCTGGTCCTTGGAACTTCTCTGATTGCCACACTTCCTAAGCTGCCCTTCTCCCCCTTTCATTGTAGAATGTGAGAAATCACTCATTGTAAAGCCCTCTATAGTTTGGTCAACTGTGGCCTAAATTATCAATTTGCTTTATGGAACTTGTGTGGTTTAAAAAAATGTAGGGACAGCTTGTAGTTCATTTATAATGAGTAGTTTTGCTTATACTTGATTCCCTGAAATAGAAGGCATCCTTAAAATGCACAGGGTAACATGTATTACTATATTGTCTTATGCTTTCTGTTAAACTTTTAAAAATATTAAGATTTTTACAGACAATTTGCAATAAAATTGCTATTTGCTATACAAGTAAAACAGGTCTTGAATAATAGGAATATCATATTGGACAAATTATATACAGATACAGCATCTTATGACTGTGTTTTAAATCAGTATTATATAATTGTATGTTTTATTTGGAATGACTGTTTCATTATGTTGTTTCATAAAGAAGCCATAAATAAAGTGCTACTGTTTTATCTCCAAAGCTATTAGAAGCAGTAACAAATCTATCTTCCCAAATGTTAAAAATCAGGAGGAGAATCTTTAATCAAAAAGCTTAACTTCAAATGCACACTGCCTTTGGTTCAGCTGTTACCACTGCCTGTACTGTCTGGTTTATTTCCTTCTTCTTTAAGATACAGCTCTGTCCAGGGAATATTAAACCCTCAATCCAATGTGGATTGAGGAGTACTGAGTCTAGGAGTACTTCTGTCTCAACAATGATCATATTAGATTATAATCCTTCCTTCCTCCCCTCCCTCTCTCCCTCTCTCTTTCCTTCTCTTTTTTTATCTTTATCCACCTCTCTCACTGTCCTAAGATTCTTGAAATCAAACATGGTTATTGTTTATATCCCCAGTGCCTAGCACAGTGTTCTGTGCTTAGTAAGCATTCAAATAAATACCTGTTGAGTTAGCAAAAGGAAGGTTAAGCCAACAAAGAAATAATTGGAGCAAGGTTGGATTACTCCTCATATCAAAATAGATTTTTTTCTTTTTTGTCACTATTGAATAACTTTAGAAGGTCATATGAAGGAATTTAGTAACTATCTAATACATACCTGTAAAACCAGAGCACTGACTAGACATGTGGTGGGGGACGGGGTGAGAGACAAACCCTTCTTTCAGGAAATTTAGAGAGTGTTTGGAAACATAGGCTTAAAGGACCAGTAAGAAAGGTTACAAAATGCAAAGAAACTTAAAAATTTGTAAGGCAATATTGTGCAAGTAATTTACATATATATTGAGAAGCTATAATATCAGTGATTGGATCCACTGTAATAGGAAGAGAAGAAAATAATGAAAAAGTGAAAATACCAAGATATTCCCATTTTTGTAGCAACATCAAATAGAGTGCCGTCTCTGCATAGATAAACAGAAGTGCTCATGGGCATCCATTCCCAGTCTTTCATCCTTGTGAATGAAATGAGGAAATCACAAAGTATAACTCAAGGCAAGTAAAACATAAACATGGACTACACTCCTAATTGCAAATACCTGGTGCTGATGAATGATGAAAGGAAGATATTCTATTTGCATATAGCTATCTAAATTTCCAGCCTAATTTGTGTAAAGAATATGGAACAAAATAGACATGAGTTTGTTTTTGTGATCAATTTTGCCATATTTTTCACTTTTAGTACATGAAAAAAAAATTTAAGTGAGTTACTTTTGAAAAAATATGAGCTCTGACACTTGCCTAATTCCCTGAAACTTTTGATAAACTGTTAACCAGAGGTGCCTTCCAAAACGAATTGCCTATATGGATCTATAGTATATACACATATACACACATATACATACATGTATGCATTCATATGTATGTACACTTGTACACATACACTCCTCTGGTGATCATCAATCTGTTCTCTATCTATGTACCTATTTCTGTTTTGTTTATTCATTTTGTTTTTTTTTTACATCCCACAAATAAGTGAAATCATGCAGTATTATCTTTCTCTGCTTGATTTATTTCAATTGGCATAATATCCTCAAGGTCCATCCATGTTGTCTCAAATGGCAAGATTCCATTCTTTTTTATGACTGAGTAATATTCTATTGTGAGTGTTAATTTTATATCACAACTTCTTTATTTATTTCTTGATAAAGTAACCTATGTTGCTTCCATATTTTGGCTATTGTAAATAATGCTGAAGTAAACATAGGCATGCATATATCTTTTCCAATTTGTATTTTTTATTTCTTCAGATAAATATTCAGAAGAGAGACTGCCAGGTTCAATGGCAGTTCTGTTTTTAATTTGAGGAATTATGACATGGTTTTCTATAGTTGTATTAATTTATATTCCCACCAACAGTGCACAAAGATTCCCTGTAATCTACAGACTTGCCAGCACTAGTTATTGTTGACTTTTTGATAAGAGCCTTGCTAACAGGTGTGAGGTGGTGTCTCATTGTTTTCATTTGCATTTCCCTGGCAGTTAGTGTGCTGAGCATCTCTTCAATTTCCTGTTGGCCATCTGCATGTCTTTGGAGAAATGTCTGTCATGCCCTCTGCTCATTATTTAATTTGACTATTTTTTGATGTGGAGTTGTATGAGTTCTTTATTGGATATATTGTTTTTGAATATCCTCTCTCATTCAGTAGGCTGTCTGTTCCTTCTGCTAATGGTTTCCTTTGCTGTGCAGAAACTTTTAGTTTGACGTCCCATTCCTGTTTACTATTGTTGCCCTTGTCCAAGGAGATGTATCCAAGAAGAGATTATAAGACAGATGTCCAAGAGTTTATTATTGCCTGTGTGTTCTTCTGGAAGTTTTATGACTTAAGTTGTTAATTTACTTTGAGTTTATTTTTGTATATGGTGTAAGAAACTAGTCCAGTTCCATTTTTTTAGCATTAGCTGTCCAGTTTTCCCAACACCACATATTCAAAGACTGTCATTTCCCCATTTTATATTCTTTGCTTCCTTTGCCATGTATTCATTAACAATGGAAGTGTGAGTTTGTTTCTGGGCTTCTATTCTGTTTCAATGACTGATGTGTCTGTTTTTGTGCAAGTAAATTATATTCAGTTTTTTAAAAAAACTGTCCCTAGATGTTCCTTGATTATAATATAACTTAACTGATTTAACTGATTTGGACAAATTGGAGAAAACTAGTTTGAAATTTCTTGTGTGTTTTAGGAAATAAGTTTTCTTTTATATTTATGTATAATAATTTAAACAATACAAAGGAAGACAATTATTAGGAATCCTCTTTCAATAAACAAATATGATTGGTTACTGTTGGCTACATAAATATCAGCCAGCTTCAGCTTTCACTGAAGATGCATTATTTTAGGAAGTGAATGTCTCTTAATTGGGTAAGCATTGCCCTAGAAATGATATTTGATAATTACTTGCAAATTGCCAAAGTAAAATTCAATATAGGCTGTGTCAGAATGACATATATCGAATCAATGAAGTTTATAAAAATTGCCCAGTGAAGAAATACTGATTATAAACTTTACTTATAATTTTGGGTAGCAAATACTGGATTTGTAAACACAGCACATGTACTGTGACTCCTCCTCTGTCTTGATCTTACTCTCGATTTCTTTTCTTTTAATATTTTATTTATATATTTTTTAGAGAGAGGGGAAAGGAGGGAGAAAGAGAGGAAGAGAAACATCAATGTGTGAGAGAAATACCTATCTGTTGCCTCTCCCACACCCTCAACTAGAGGCCTGGCCTGCAATCCAGGCCTGTGCCCTGACTGGAAATCCAACCACTGGCCTCCCAGTTTGCAGGATGATGCCCAACTCACTGAGTCACACCAGTCAGGGCTCCTGTCAATCTCTTGATGCCTCTCTCCATCGACCACTATTTTAGAGATTCCAGACTGTACGGTGCTGACTTGCCTGCCTTGGAGAGTCGCCACAGGAGCTGATATATACTGTGCTTTCCATTAGCTTTCCCTCTTTTTTATTTCCCCTAACTCAGTTAAATTTACCCCATTTGGTACTTTCCTGTCACCTCTGTCTATTCTATTGCTTCTTAAGTTATCTGTGGAAAAATAAATTCCTCTCTTCTACTTTTTCTTCTTAAATTTTTTTTAATCTTTGTTTTTATCTCTTTATGGTTCCATATACAAGAGAAAAGAAATTGACCAGATCATGAGAGAAATACTCAATAAGATAGAGATACAGATAGAGATACTGTCATTTATAAAAAAAAAACAACAGTGCCATAGATTTAAATGCAAAATTAGATATAGCCCTAAAATTGTATCCTTGGACTTTCAAAATATTCTTAAATTCTTAGAATCTGCTTGTAAATTTTTTTCTCCTGCGACTTCCTTTTTCTCTAATTAAATCTTTGTTGCTTTCTCAAGCACTAAAACATTTAAGAGAAAATATGAACTTCTGTCATTTGGGTAATGACCACATTATAATATTATTAATTACTTTATTATAAATATTAATATTTTTGCTGATAGAAGCCTGATTAAGCCACTGATGATTAACCTAAGCACCTTTTATGCATTTTTCCCCCATTGGAAAATGGGTTTCAAGCTTTACATGAGTAGTTTCAAAGCACTTTTGGAAGTCATGCTGCTTTCTCTTTGGAGAAGTCTTTATTATCTTAGGCATTTAATGATGAACAGGGTACTTCATGCTTTATAATAGATGCAGTCTGTTAAAGTTGTTTAATTTCATTTTTATCAATTTATGTATGTTCTACATACTTTTGATCTATAGCTAGTGTTTCAGAAAAATCAAAATAAATAATTTGTCACACAAATGAGCTCTTCCCTTCCCAATATTTCTATTTAATAAGTGAGATTTTCATTTATAGGAAAAGTATTTTAACTGAGGAATTTGGGAATTGGTATGTTGGTCTGTGAAATTCACCCAATTCTGTTCTCAGTACAGTTTAAAGAATAACTGGAAGCTACTCACCCATTGATAATTTCTATTTCTTTGTTCCTTGAAAGTTCCTTTTCTTTTTTTTTTTTCTTTTTTTGTCCTCTTCAGCTTTACCCCACATGCATTTCTTTGAAATCATGAGCCCTTAGAGCTGGCTTGCATTTTTTTTTTTTGCCTATGAGTCAGATCCCCTGTACTACTTTTGATTTTCCAAACCAGTTAGGAGAATCATCCAAATCTCAAACTTAGAAACTCAAGCTTGAAAGTTTGAAATGTGACCCTTCTCTACCTTTGGGCTCTCATCCATCCCACATTCTGAGACATGATGTTCTTTTTCTTCTGGTTTCACATAAGTGATTATTATTTTTATCAAATTTTCTTATAAAATGTAATCTTATAAAATCAATAGATAGCAGTGTTTTAAATCTGTGCTCAAAGCTAAATTACTAGTATTCAAAGGTAAGTGCTGCCACTTTCTGGCTGTGTGGCTTTAGCAAGATATTAGTTGTGTCTACCTCAGTGTTCTCATTAATAAAACTAGAATAATTTTAAAAAATCATAGTAAGGGTTTAATGAGTTAACAGAAGTGCTAAGATCAGTGCCTTTTTCATTGAAATTGCTCAATTAATGTTAGTTCTCCTCATTATCTCAGCTTAGAAAAGTGTGTACTGTATTGTGGGCATATGGTCAGTATTTGTTGAATGAATGAATGAATGAATGAATGAATGAATGAAGTAGCACCTCTATATTCCCGTAAACACCTGGCGCTTTCTCAGAGCTTTCTCTTTGAGTTACTTAAAGATTTTGGACATTCAAAAACTGTCTTAAAGCTTATAAAATTCAGGTAATTTGTTCTGGCATTTTATATAGAACAAATAAATTAGATAATATTTCTTATTTACATTTATGATAGTGAGTAGCTTTCACAAATGGTGACCCTGAGTAGAAACATTACAAATAACTGTTTTTTTTCATTGACTTTAAGTAATTTTAGTAATATTTTACTACTATTATATATACTACTATTTAACATTATTTATACATTTGCCCAATGTGGGCATTCCTCTGAAATTCCAGTGTTCACAATATTATATTTATGGATATATGCACAAAACTAAAACTGTTTATTAGCAAATGAAATCTATTCTTTTCTACCACTTGATATAGGAATAAATTTCTCTTGTATACATTCATTCCTTTCACAGAATTGTTCAAATCAAATCAAGTGATCTTATGTTTTGTTAATTAGACTCAATTTAATTCTATTGCACCTTTTCACTGTATAGGTTCTCTATCATAGGAAATGGGGTTTCATACTTCTTAGCCTTAATACTTGCACAAAGAAGAAAGTAATTATTTTGATTTTATATTCTCCTCATAGTAGTGGGAAATACCGTACCCTCCAAGGTGATGATTTATTACAACTTTCCAAAACTGTTTTTGCAGACATATGAAATTTGACTCAAGATAATTATATTGAATTGCAAGGCACTTGCAGAATAAGCCCTTGCTTTTACATCATATCTAATAATTAGAAACTGTTTGTGGCAGCTGGTGAAAGAGGAATGTTGCTAAAAATTACCTCTATTGTCACTATAACAGTCAATAAGCGCTCACAATAACAAGGAGACTACACCCATGAAATCCCCACCTGTTTCAGCAGCATTTATTAAATAATCAATTTTAGATACTGTGAATATTATTTTTGTATACTTATTCTGGAATAATTGATGATCCATTTTATATATATATATATATATATATATATATATATATATATATATATAAATTTAACTGTACCATTCTTAAGAAAGGTATAGAAAAGTTTACTCAATATCAAGTTGGGATGTGCAGGAGAAGACAGGATGTTACTTAAAAGAGTTCACATTGGTGCAGCAAGAATTAAAAAAGAAAATGAGATGTCATGTGAGGGAATTAGATACGGGGATGTTGTGTAAACTCATGGGAATATACTGAAATTTAACTTTTTCCTTGTTCTTCAAAAATATTTAGGACATGGAAGTCCCTCGTCAGTGTAGTTTATTATGAAAAGTTTCAGTCTGTTTGTTGTGGTTGAAACCTTCGGGAAATACTCAGAACAGGTTTGCTTTATATTTCATCCCACTAAGGAGCTATGGTACAAAGACTTTTCGATATTTATAAACCATTGCCACTTTCAAAATCCCATGCTTACATTTCTAACAGCTTCTAAGAGACATATGTAAACTGCTGTCCTCCTGCTGAGGAGTGAAATTGATGGTTGGTGGGCTGCGTTCCAACAGACCATTTACCTTCCATTGTCGTAAATATTAGCTGTCTGACAGGACGCTGTTAACTAGTCTGCAGGGAACTAATTGCTGAAAAGGTTACAGGTGCTTGTATGACTAGAGTTATAAAATGGAGAAAACTCTGACAATAGAGCACATGAACTTTAAAAAATAATTTTATTGCATTTTTTTGCATTACTGTTTAACCCCCTAATAGCCTCCTCCCCACTGCGATCACCACACCTTTGTCCATGAGTCTCTTTTCCTTTTTGTTCAATCCCTCCACCCCCTCTCCTCCTCCCTCAACAGCTGTTGTCCTGCTCTCTATGAGTCTTGTCTCTATTTTGCTGGTTAGTTCAGTTTGTGCACTAGATTCCACATGTAAGTGAAATCATATGGTATTTGTCTTTCTCTGACAAGCTTCTTTCATTTAGAATAATGTTTTCCAGGTCCATCCATGATGTTGAAAAGGGTAAAATTTTATTCTTTTTTATGGTCAAGTAATATTCCATTGTATAAATGTCCCATAGTTGTTTTATCCACTTATCTACTGATGGACACTTGGGCTGCTTCCACATCTTGGTGATTGTAAATGATGCTGCAATGAACATAGGGGTACTTATGTTCTTCCAAGTTAATGTTTTGGGTTTCTTCAAATATATTCCTGAGAGCAGGTTTGCTGGGTCAAAAGGCAGATCCAGTTTTAGTTTTTTGAGGTAACTCCATACTGCTTTCCACAGTGGTTGAACCGATCTGCATTCCCACCAACACTGCAAAAGGATTCCTCTTTCTCTATATCCTTGCCAGTGCTTGTTGTTTGTTGATTTATTGATGATAGCCATTCTGACAGGTGTGGGATGATATCTCATTGCCGTTTTAATTTGCATTTCTCTATTAATGCAAATTAATAGATGCAAATTAATAAAACACTGATTAGTGACATTGAGCATCTTTTCATATGTCTATTGGCCAGCTGTATGTCCTTTTTGGAGGAGTGTCTATTCAGGTCCTTTACCCATTTTTTAAGTGGATTATTTATTTTTTTCATGTTGAGTTTTATAGTTTTTTTTAGGGGTGTAAAGGGAGGGCCAAAGAGAGGGAGAGAAATATTTATGTGAGAGAGAATCATCAATTGGTTGCCTCTTTCTTGCACATGACCCAACAGGGGAATTAAACCCAAAGCAACCTAGTCATGTGCCTTCACCAAGAGCCACCCTCTACCTTTTGGTGTGTGGGGACTGAGCCACACCGGCCAGAGCAAGAACGCGTGAATAGCCTAGTAAGAAACTCAACACTTTTCTGCTCTTGAGAGATGGATGGTGGTTCCAGTGTCACTGACAGATCAGTTTACCTTTTAATGTAAAACAAAGAGTGGGTTGTAGGCTGTCAAACACTTGAGCTCAGTAAGGATTGACTTTTTATTTACAAAGACACTTCATCTGAAATGTTTTTTGTGTGGGCAGTATGGAAAGAGTGCAAACACTACTCAGTTCTCTGGAATATAAAAAAAATAGCCACTTTGGATGTGGTAAAATTCAAGTTTTATCACTGTGACCCCCATTCCCCTTGAATTTTCTTTCTCCATAGAATCTCATTGAATGCGGGCTATGAGCTTGTTTTGTGTGGTTGTCTGTGTTGAATAGTGATTTGCCTTCTTAGAGTTCATTGCTTTTTCAGTAAGATGGCATTTAAACCATGTAAATTTTCATAAATGTTTCTGGAATTCATTATTTTCACTCTTTCCCTTTCACTGGTTTTGCTAATGATGCCAATTATTGGATGAGAATTGCAACAGAAAATTTAGTCTTCCTCCATTTGCCTCAGTGCTGTGAATCTATATATAAATGGAGATTTTCCTGACTAATCATGAATGGATTTTATTCCTTTAGACCTTCTGTGTCTTCCCAACATGATATAATCTCTTTCCACTGACATTTTTTGTATTTTTCTTGAATCTCTGATAATTCCCATTTGTGTGCATTACATTTATTTTTAATTATATTTTGCTATGCTCAACATGTCTCCCTCATACTACACAGTATGTTAGAGAGCCATTTCTGATTGGTATTCATATATAGTCTTTAAATAACTTACTACTCATTTTATACATCAATTCATGTATCCAATTTCTAGGAATTTAATTAGACTTAGCATAGGGAGAATATTAGCTATTACCTTCAAATTTGTGTTCTTGATAAATACCATTTAACCTCATTAATTTCTTGAACTCACAGATTTTTACATGCCTTTTTAAATCCAGATTATACAGTTATAGGATAAATCAGTACTTTTAAAGTTTAGAATAAAGTAATTATATTTCTTAAGAAGCCTACATGATTTTTGTACGTACATGAATATGCTGAAATACTCTGTTAGAGTGTAACTCTTTTCAACGATGCAAAAATGAGTTAGTTGCTTGGGGATAGAATTTGTTCCTTATCACATACAGTAGGTTGTACTTTCCCATTCCCAATGGAGCACTGAGCTGTTCTTGTTTGGACAAGAGAAAACAGTCCTATATTTCTGGGATTAATATTCTGAAGAAAATAAGATTTACAAATTTTAACCTTAAGTCCCATGATCTTGATCTTAGGTTTTGTTCCAAGATCTCCTATATAAATTTTATGATTTCACCACATGTCTAGTTTTTTATAGAGTAAAGATTACTTCTCATAGACTTTAGTAGACAGGCTACAAAATCAGTTACATTATATAAAAACATGATTTTGCTTGAAGTCCTATTTTATCTTAATATGTAAGGTTTCGGTTCTTTCTGGGTCATGCCAATTGGAATCTCTTACATTGTCCACTTGAGTGATTAGCAGCTGGTTTGCTGATTAAGATAATCTGGTATAAGGGACTCATGATTTTCTAATAACATTTTCTTTCTTTTTTTTTTTTAAAGATTTTATTTATTTATTTTTAGAGAGGGAAGAGAGGGAGGGAGGGAGAGAGAGAGAGAGAAACATCAATGTGAGGTTGCTGAGAGACATGGCCTGCAACCTAGGCATGTGCCCTGACTGGGAATTGAACCTGCGATGCCTGGTTCGCAGCCCACGCTCAATCCACTGAGCTACACCAGCCAGGGCTAATAACATTTTCTTATATTTAACATGGTGAGGATTCACAGAAATTTACGTTTGTTAAAAAAAAAATTACCTTTCTATTGTAAGATTCAGCTTAACAAGTATAAACATTGTATTTAAAAGAAAAATATAATAAATAAAAATCTAAGGAAATATTAAATAATTATTTCATATAATTTAAATAAATAGATTTTAGCATTTACTATGAAACCCAGCAAAATAAATCGAAAGCCATGTAACAATGAAGAGAATAAATGTATATTATTACTAGCACTGCAGAGGCCAACTATAGATCCCTGCCTGCAGTTTAATTTTTTATTATAATTTTGCATAACATTTGGTTGAGAACTTATTGTAGCATGATTATTATATAAACATTTTACATATTCATAATTTGATTTTTAATATAATCCAACATTTAAAGTCTTATAAAAAGTAGAGTAAATACCTTCAGGATATATTAAACTTTTGCCATGATATAATGGAATCAGAATTCTATGATTTCATCCTCACTCCATCCCTGCCTACTAGCATGCAGCCTTGGGCAAGTTTCTTTATCTTTTTTTAATTCGTTTTTGTTAAATAGAGAAATATAATAAATAATATATAAATAGTTACCTTAGAGCAGTACAGTGAAACAGACTTTTATGTGTTGATGGAGATGTTCTATATTTTGTGCTGCTTAATATTGTGGTCACTAGAGGCATGTGGCTTTTCAACATTTGAAATATGATTAGAGTGACTGAGACACTAATTCTTAATTTTAATAATTTAAATTTAAATAGTCATGTAAAGTTCATGACCACCATATTGAAAATCTCAGGCTCAGAAAGGTTATTTTTTCATTGTTAAGTGAAATAACAGATAGGTAGGCTTAAAATAATGTTCAATGCATATTATTATTATGATAATTATCATGGCCCACAGAGGGTTAATCAATGTGTGTAATAGACATTATTTCTTTTAATTAAACAATCCTGTGAAATAGCCGTTTCTTCTCAGTTGAGAAAACAAAGTGTGTTGGGTTGAGGAACTGATCGCAGGTTGAACAGGATCTGTGTCCCATGGAGGACTGATGGCTGGTGTGACCTCTGTCCATGCTGGTGCCCGTGTTTTTGCTGAAAAATATTATCTTTGTCTGTTTAATATTCACATTCAGTTAACATATTTACTTTCTAAAAATTCTGCCTTTTAACCATGTTTATATTATAATTTTTCTGGTTTAGTAGCTCTTCTTTCTAATATGCATGAGTGGATATTTTATCCTTAGTAAGCTCCTTCCAGGGAAAAAAACAGACAATAAAAAAATTTTGATGACTTTTTGCATGTTTTTAAAAAAAATGTCCTAGTTGGTGTGTATGCATGTATATGTGTGTGTGTGTGCGTATCCAGACAATGATTTCATATATATATCTTTATGAAACCATTGGAAAATAAATTTTGGCTCAAAGAATTGATAATAATAGATATAACTTTCTTATCCATTTTGCTTCTCCTACACATTTTTGAGGAAATAGAGTTTATTTGAACTGAACTGTGTGGAAAGTAGAATAACCTTAAGCTTTTGTTAATAACTTTTACACATCACATTCTAAAAGAGAATCACCCTAGAGTTGCCTCCTATTGTAGACACCTCTTAAAGGTAATTTACTTGCTTCAAGATAGATTGGGAGCCAGGAAAGGAGAGTGGTCCCTGTGACTAATAGCGCATCCTGACAAAACTCCACTGTACATCAGAATGGAAACAGGATGCGTGAGAGCTTGTTGCTGACAAGTTGATGGTGACACCTGCTGCATTTCTGACAAATGTGTGTGTGCATTCTCATTTGTTGGCCATGCTTGCTATTTTGTTTTAACTTTGTTTTCAGTTGTCAAAAAGTAATTTTTAAACCACCATGATTAAAAACATAACAGAAACCACTCTTGGGGGTGTTGACATGGTGAGAGCTCTGTGTCTCTGTGAACTGGTGCCAAAGACTAAGTGTGTTCTCTGTTTCTATAGTTATGAAAGCAAAACCAACAATTTCATCAGACAGTAGACTTCAACAGTGTGATAAGCTGCAACTTGTGTTTCTTTTTCCTTATCTGCCTATAAACAATTATTTCCAGCCCCAAATATCTATTAGCATGAGGATGCAAAATGCTGCATAGTGATTTTACACTTAGTTATACAGCACTCCAAAATATTTGCCTTTTTCAATGAATACTGGAAAGAATAGAAAGGACCTTTGAATTCTTATGTATTAGAATATAAATATACAATGATTTGCACATGTGGCTTATTGCAAACTTAATTACTTCCATGGAACTTTTCAGTGCAATGGAATTGATGTGACATAAAAGAATCCAGGTGGAATGAATGTAGATGTCTGTAGATCTGGAGAAATATCAGGGAAAACAAAACTAAATATTTTATATATACACATGTATGTATACGTACATACACATATATGCATGTGTATTTGCATATATGTGCAAATATGCATATATGTATCTATACATATAAATATATGTACAGATGCATATATACTCATGTATACATATGTATGTATATTTGTTTGGAAATGGTTCCACTAGGGAATCCTGTCTGCAGGTGTGCTTTCAGAACTCTAGACCAATAGTGCTTGCACTGTTATTGTATAAAAGGGGTTAAAAACCCTTCTATTAACAGCTATTTATTGTAAAATTAAAAAAAAAAAAGTTCACTATGTGAAAAGTGCTTAGCAAATGCCCAGGAAAAGGGGGATATACTATGTGACATTTCCCAAACCTTAATACCAGAAACAGTCCCCTCCCAATTTTTTCTGCCAATCAATCTATAGTGTTATTAAAAATTTAGACTTTATGAATTTATTTATTGGCCAAGGACCTTTCTAACCATTTTTTTCAGGTTTTATTTTATTCCTTTGCATGTTTTAAATTTACCAAAGCATTCTTAAATTGCTTTACAATTTTATTTGCTGCACATTTTAATTCCCCTGCCCCCCAAGTCATGATATGACAGGATACTTAACACTTATTAACTGTGTGAGAGCTAACCTATGAGTCTGTGTAGAGCTGGTTCTTCACAAAGACATAATAGTCAACTTAGCTTTGTAATTTTGGATTTCTCTTCTCTTTCTACCTCTCTCACTCTTTGGCTCATGTTTTATTTCATTAGTTATGAAAGCCAAACTAGAACAAAGCTACAAACATATTTTGAAGAGGTGGTTTGGGAAATTATATTCTCTGTAGCACCACTAACTTCCCAGTCCAATGCAGTGGCAAGTTTTGTGAATCATTCTAGGGCTAGAGATCCTTCATTTCCTCTCAGAACCTCAGGTTAAGCTATAAAACCATGATGTTTGTTAAGAATTGCAAAACATATTTAATAAATGCTTTGAGTAGAAAATCAGTGTTTGGCCAAAATCCAGTTCAAGAAATTATATTCTCCTTCCTTAAATCTTACCCTGTAATTTTTTAGTCTTTAATTGTGGAAGAGTCTTAACAGTTGTGATCACTTAAGGCTGTGTTTCAATTTAAGCTCTTTAGACAGTTTGGATGGGAATCTGTTGGTGCTATCAATGCTTAAAATGATATTGGCTTAGTTGGTCATGTTTTAAGGCATATTTTTCAGTTCCTTTATGGAATAGGGAAATTATGCAGACATTAGTAAGTTGCAGTATTTTATTTTCCTGGGTCTTTGCTTTCATTCTGTTCTTACTTTTAACTAAACACTATAGTTTACATTCCTCGATATTAAAAAAAAACCTTTGTCTCCAAGTTTTTCTCTATCAAGTTGCTGTAGCTCTTCTCACATGTCTCAATTATAAAAAGGAGAGGAAAGCACTATGTGCTTAGCAAGACTGATTCTGGAAGATCTGTGCATGATGCATAGATCTGTGCATGATGTCATGTGTGTGTATGCATGAGCTCAGGTACTTCTCAAGTTATTAATATAAATGGGAGAAGATGTAGGAAAAATGGAGTGCTAAGATTCTAACTTTGTGTGTTTTTATGGATTGAAGTTAGAAACAGTACAGGGTCATTGTAATTGCCTTCTGATCCTCATTAACCATATCCCTCTACCCTCACTGCTCAATACAGAGGCTATGGAAAACCTGAAATATGGCTAGTACAGACAAAGATTATACTGTAGGCATAAATTAGAAAGTGAATTTTGAAGGATTAGTGTTAAAATTAATGTAAACTATGTCAGTTCTTTTTTTAAAGATTTATTTATTTTTAGAAAGAGAGGAAGGGAGGGAGAAAGAGAGAGAGAGAGAAACATCCATGTGTAGTTGCCCTTCATATGCCCCCTACTGGGGACCTGGCCAGCAACCCAGACATGTGCCCCGACTGGGAATCAAACTGGTGACCCTTTGGTTTGCAGCCCACACTCAATCCACTGAGCTCCACCAGCCAGGTATGTCAGTTCTTATATTGATTAAAAGTTATTTAAAATATATTGGAATAAGTAAAATATATTTTTAAAATTTATTTCACCTGATTTATTTTTTATATGTGACTACTAGAAAACTTAAATTGTGTATGTGCCTAATAATATTTCTATTAGGGATGCTTTTCATCTTCTAAATATTGCAGTCAATAGTCTTCTTCCTGCCATTTTAATTTTCTTGATAATTTCAAAAAATGTTTTTATATTTTTGTCTTAGCAAAGTCCCCATCTAATACCTGCTACCCAATGACTTTAAATTTATTCTATGAAAGTGATGTAAATCAAGTGAATTAATTGTGTTCTAGGAGTTTTGGACTTCTGTGAGTTGACAGTGATGCATTTTTACTTGCTTTATGAAGTAATTTTTATTGTATCTCATGTTTTGTTTTCTTTCAAGCTTTTGTTATAACTTCAATTAAAACACTGGGGAATGTTGCTTTGTTTCATTTTCTGCTTTTTAAAGGACTAGACACATGATGAAATTGTGGAATAAATTACATAATATTACCAGGCATACCATGTAATTCCTTGTTATGAGGGCAATAGACACTTATATGGATGGACGATTTTACACAGGTATTTGGTTAAAATAATTTCAAGGTAAAACATTAGGATAATTGAATACTTTTTTCTCCCATTATCACAAAGATAAAGCACAAAAAAAAACAGGAGAGATTGGAAGGCAGAGCATTATTGTCTGTTCTTTGCTGGATGTTGGTGATTTCATGGAAGGTTCATGCAATCGGAGTTTAGAGCTCTGATCTGCAGGGCTTGTTTGTCAGTCACTGACTCCAGTGAAAGTGGTGTTCCGCAGTGATGTCCTCACGGTGTGTGACAGTTTTGGAACAGGAAAATGGATTTGTTCAAAAGACATAGAGATGATAGAAATTTTCAGTTTTTGTTGAATTCCAAACAATCATAGACAGGGAAGATTTTTAAAGTGATTATGGCAGGAGTCTAGTGAAAATTAATGTTGAACAAACTTTTACCTTCTGATTATTTTTATTTGTTTATTTATTTGCTTATTTATTTATGTTTTACCTCTTAATAGGATTCTTTTTAAAATTATATTTTACTGATTATACTATTAGAGTTGTTCCATTTTTCTCCCTATACCCCCTTCCACCCAGCACCCCCCACTCCCTCAGACAGTCACCAAACCATATGTCTGTGGGTCATGCATGTAAGTTCTTCGGCTGATTCCTTTCCTATCCTGTACTTTACATTTCTATGACTATAAAGTAACTACCAAGTTGTACTTCTTAATCCCTTCACCTTTTCACCCATTCTCCTCCCTCCCCATCCCCCCATCCTCTCTGGCAACCTTCAAAACATTCACTCTGTTTGTGCTTCTGTTTCTGTCCTGCTTGTTTACTTTGTTTGTTTTTTAGAATCAATAGTTGATAGATAAGTATTTACTGTCATTTTACTGTTCACAGTTTTGATCTTCTTTTTGTTAAATAAGTCCCTATAACATTTCATGTAATATTGGTTGTTGATGATGCACGCCTTGAGCTTTTTCTTATCTGGGAAGCTCTCATCTGCCCTTTGATTCTAAATGATAGCTTTACTGGGTAGCATCATCTTGGTTTTAGGTTCTGGCTTTTTATCCCTTTGAATATTTCTTGTGGATTTCTTCTAGCCCAGAAGGTTTCTTTTTGAGAAATCAGTTGACAGTCTTGTGGGAGCTCCCCTGTAGGTAACTCATTGCTTTTCTCTTGCTGTTTTATGATTCTCTTGAGTTCTTTGTTTCTTTTGTCGGTGGTTTAAATCTATGATAGCTGCACAGAAACTGAGAAATCAAATAATCTTTTAGCATGGCAGACAGCTCTTATTTTTTCTTTCTCCTAACTCATATTGGGACAATATTTCCATACTCATCCCACATACACGATTTCTGCCAGGGCCTTTGTGTGTTCATGGGACCCTGATCCTGATCACAAAACAATCAGCTGACCCAGCTGGGACACCCTGTCTTCTTCCTGGGACTTATGGAGGTGAAGCCAGAGAGAACATAGTTTTAGTCTTTCTCTGGATGCAGGTGTTCAAAAACTTTATTTTTCGGTCACAAGGATTGCATTGATGAAGTCTATGAGTCCCTTCCTAAAATAGTGTTCTCACATGCATTTGATGAAAAACTTGGGATTATAAAGAAAAGCTGTATTGCAATAATAGTTATTAGAATATAAAAGAAAACCCCAAATTTGATATTATATGTGACTCTTAACAGAGAAAACAACTGGCATGGGGGGTTGGGGCAGAAAATAAGAATTAAACAGGTAGGTAGAGAAAGCAGAAAATGAGGAGACAGAGTTCTGGCAGTGATTAAAACACTAGTACTAGTTTCCTCTGAAAAGCAGCCTTATTGCTGCTGTTTGTTTGTTTGGTTGGTTGGTTTTTCACCCACTTAAATTGTATCTGTTAATTGATGACTTTCTTTATAGAAGGTCATCTTTGTGCTTTGACACTTAGTGTCATTTGAATGCTAATGCTGTACAAACTGTGTCATAGACAACAAACATTATGAAAATATTGCTAAAATTTAGAATCACAAAGTCAAAGAATATACTACACTACTTGACTCTTAAGATTTTAAGGTATTAGTATACTGGACTGTCCAGCAGAATGTTCTTCAATGACAAAATTCTTTCTGCAGTGTTCCAGACAGTAACCACTGCAATGTGTCATTATTGAGCACTGAGAGTGTGACTCACATGGCCAAACAAGTGAATTTGTAAATTTTTTATTTTTTAATTAATTTGAATTTGACTTCAAATAGTTATATATTGGATAGCAGAGACTATAAGGGAATCCTATTTGATTTATATCATCTAACAATGTCCTCAACAGATTGATTGCCCTCTGGTTATTGTCATTGGGCAATCTTTTTATTTGCATTTTGAATTGGGAGTACAAAGTACACAATAGGAAGATAGCCTCATGCAATGGACAGACCCTTGGCTTAGAAGGTAGACAGGGGATCTTCCCTGCTGGTCACACACTAATTGTGTGTACCAGTTAGTAATCTTAGGGGAACTTATCAATTCTAACTGAACATCAGTTTCATCATCTGTAGAATGGCGATAATGATCCCTTCCACAGTGTTATTGTGAGAATAAAATGAAGTATGTATTGAAAATAAAGTTAAATATATTTAAAGAGCTTACCATAGTGTCTAGCATGGTTGTTAATTAATACATTTGATACTGAATTTTTTTAGTTTGGAAAATTATTAAAATACTCAGATAGATGATTTGACTTTAGTTTATGCTAGAGAAATGCTGAACAATAAAACCTTCTGCCTTTAGAAGAATATTCAATTTTTGTCTCAATATACATGGAATATATTTTGAAAAGCATATCTTGGCTAATGTATTAAGGTGGATATTTGAATAGGTTCCTGTACTATTTTAGGACATTCTAAAAAACAGGATGTATTCTCTCAAAGTAGGAAATTCTACTCTCAGCTATCAACAGTTGCTCCTAATTAACTCTATTCGAATTTAAATATATAGTGATTATTAAAGCAGTTTGAATTTCAGTTTAGTCCAAGTTTAGATATTTTTTAAATGTTCAGATGATGCTTTTATCACACAGATTTGTCACAGAAGTAAGCGTGTAATTATTCTATTCAGCAGTCCTCATTAGTTATTCTCTCCATATCTAAAATGAGAAGCTCTCTGTGGTCTATTGTTATATATGTAAAATATCAGTATTGGCCATATTCTCCTATGTTACTACCCTTTATCATTTTGGTACACTTTATTTATAGGTATACTGACCCATACACATTGAAATCTAGCAACTACTCTCCAAGTAGTTTTCTAAAACATTTATATTAACAGCATAATTTAGCTTGATATCTTAAGTTATGAAATTATTTATGGATGTTCTTATAACTAGTGGATACTTTAGGATACACAGTGCTATATTTTGCAATGATGTAAGATATTTGTGTTCTTATCACAAAATATCTGATCACACTTTTTAAAGATCATATGACTTCTCTTTATTGATTTGTACTTAGGGCTCCATTATGTATTATAATTCTAAGTAGAAATTTCAGAAACCAATTATTGTGTTTTCTATGCAAAAAAAATAATTGCTAATAGGGCCCTTCTCTAGTATGGAAACTGAAAGCCATTCTGCTCCTAATTTTAATTGAGGTCATTAGCTGCAAATAGCTTACTTAGCATAGCACAGCACAGGAACCATACTGCTGCTGAATGGGACAGTATTTTCAGGGCCAGAGGAAAGATATGTAAGGCCAATGACAGTCTTTAATTTCCTCCCATATTTTTCTCTTGATTTCTCTATGACACCAAAACTAAGAATATGGAAACTGAGAATGTTTTGTAAGTCAAACAGCCTAGGCAACTCGAGGCGCAGGCTTGCACTGTTAGTGGCGTGCCCTCTCCCTTCAGCCCTCTCCAGCCTGTGTAGTTCTATCAAAGTGAGCAAGAATGTGCAAAACCTTAGCATCTGATTTTCTCAACTCAGAGTAGAGCACCGAATCTCAAATATGGCTACACACTGTAACCACTAGGAAAGCACCGAAGGTATTGGTGCCTGGGATCCACCCCAGAGATTCCAATTTAATTCACGTGGGTGTGAGTTGAGATTCACACACATGCACATTGAGAATTTAAAAAATGTCCCCAGGTGATTCTAACGTGCAGCAAAGTTTGATCACAACTGTAGCCAGCACCCTACTGTAGTAGAGAATGCTTTATCAAGTGATGAGCTCTGATAGAGTGTCACCTTTGTTTCAGTTAAAGAAGTAAAATGAGGTAATTGGTTCTCTTGATTTCTTTTTTTAACTTTCATTAATACTCTTAAAATAAATGACACATTTATCACCTTAGTAATTTAGGCATCTGTGTTGGTGACACTCTGGGTGACTTGAACTCATAATTTCTCTTTATCTTTTCTTGACACAATGAATGTACCAGCATTGATCACAGGTACTAAACTGATCATCATTAAGATCAAACTTGGCAAAACTCACCTCTGGAAAGAGGAAACATTTACACTTTGACACAACCAAATGACTCCTCAACGGTCTCACTCTCTCACTTTATGGACCAAAACTTGTATCTTTACTTCCTTAACAATATAAAAGAGTCATCCCCGTTTCCACATGCAAGGCTATACTTGTCTCTACTCCAGAGTCCATCCATGGTCTTCTGCTTCCTACTGTCTCTGTCCATTTGTCTTCTCCAGTGAAGTTAAAGCTCTCAGATGGTCTCGCTTTTGCTCTGCTTCCCACCCAGTCCACCCTCCTTCAGAATATCCTTTCCCAACTCCCTTTTAAACTTAGCCTCTCCTCTCACTACCTCTCCTGGTGCACATACAGTTTCCTTTGAAAATCTATGCCTACTTTTTCTTTGTCACCTAAGTACTGTCTACTCAATACTTTTTCTGCCATACTTTCCCAATACTTGAACTGTGCTATTTGTACATTAAAAAAATTATTTGTTACCAGACTTCTTCATAGTTTATAAACTGGCATTCAAAATAAACACTCTTTCAACATTTCTAAAAGTTTTCTTTCTGTTACTCCTTATTGCCAAATTGAAGGATGCAGTTTCAGGGCTCAAAATGCTCTAGGGAAACAGAATAAAAGCCTTTATTCCATCCATGCATTTCTTGAACAGTTATAGCATCTATACTTCTTTAGGTGTCTTTTTAAGAGAAAAAATTGGTAATAATTAAGAGAACAATTGAACTAATATTTATTGAGAAGTGATTGCCCACTAGCTGCTTTCCCAGATCACCCCATTTCATCCTCATGGCAGCCACTTAAATGAGATACCTTAAGTTCAGGGAAATTAAGTAAACTTCCCAGTCACAGCGTAAGCAAGTGGTCAGGCTCAAAATCCAACTCAGGGCTTTCTGACTGCAGAAGTCAAGCTTTGGAACACATGTATATAAATATGGAATATTTCCTACAATTACATAGCTCACAGGTAAATAATGATATTTAATATTTGGTTAGCAGTTTACAAAAATCTTGCCCTGACACAAGTGTTTTTTATTAAGGCTTTTACATAAGAGTATACAATGTATGTTCTACATTGGTGGCAGCCATATGCTAATAGGTAAACATTAATCATCCTAATAAGCATTGAGCATTTTTACTTGACTTGAATAATGATAGTGTATAAAATAACAGTTGAAAAATTATATATATATATTTTTAAGTTTTTTTAAAGATTTTATTTATTTATTTTTAGAGAGGGAAGGAGGGAGAAAGAGAGAGAGAGAGAAACATCAATGTGTGGTTGCTGGGGGCTGTGGTCTGCAACTCAGGCTTGTGCCCTGACTGGGAATTGAACCTGCAATGCTTTGGTTTGCAGCCCGTGCTCAATCCGCTGAGCTACGCCAGCCAGGGCTGAAAATTATATATTTAAGAACAATGTCAATGAATCTACATTTTTCTTCAAACCATAATATAAGTCCAGAGTACACCATTAACATTCTTCTTTTGATCAGTATTCCTCTACGAAGACTTCACAAACATCTTTAATTATGTGCCACTGAACAGTGTTTGCCAGAGGCATCATTCTCTGTAGTAGGTAGGGATTGCTGAGGGAAAAAAAAAAAAGAATAAGTAAATATACTCAGCACAAGGGCAAAGATCATGCCTAACATATTTTTCATTGCTTTCTCAGTACTTAGGAAAAAATTTGGTCATAGTAGATGATAAATATTTGCTGTTGAGATGAATGACTTGAGAATTACTGCAAGAGCCGAGTGATATGCAGTCGTAATTGCTTTTAAATATCCTGTAGACCAAAAGTGGTTATTGCACTCACAGTAACATGGCCTAGAGTTCCTTTTAATTTAACTTTCTATATATTTTTAATGCTTAGAAAATTTGAAGAGACCTATCTAAATATTCCTTTTTATAAAATAGGTATACAAAATAATTATTCAAATTAATACTTCAAAGTGAAATAAAATGTTTATTTAGAACTGTGTTCAAATCTTTAATTTGATCATTTTACTTTGACAATCCTTATGACCATATTCTCCAATTTCACATTTGAAGAGAAATAAAAGCAATTTTATACAATGGAATTATATCAAGGAATTGACACTTAAGTTATTACCTATCATATCTGCTATTTAGTTCAAATGTCTCTATTCCATACAAATGTAAACTGCAGTGACAATAATTTCAAATCTATAATTTTTCTAGAATTATGTTATGTGCTTATCACCAGAAATATTCCTAGAATTTAATATATATTTAGGAACACATTTAAAATGTATCTTTTAAAATTTCTTTCAGTATTGTTCACTTATACATGTGTATCAGTGGAATGAATACCATTAGTTGGTGGATGGATATATTATTTTGTAAGTACCTTTTCAAAAAATGCTTACTACAGTGATGTCGTTAGATTTATGCACTCAGATTTTTATCTGATTTCCTTTATGGTTCTAAATGGATCATTGGAAAACTGAAGCTATTATATAGGCTTACAAATGAAGTATGGATTTAGAATTTAAGGACTTTTGCTAGAATCCCTTCATACTACAGAAAAATAACTTAGTAAGGTCTTTTTAAAAGTGACCCTATTAAGTGAAGTTTTTCACCACTCTTAACTCTCCAGCGGACTTTTTCAGAATGCAGTGTTTAACATTTTTGTTATTAACATTTTAATGAAGTAATTGAATTATAAGTCCTAGTAATTGAAGCTCATGGATGTGCATTAATTTCCTCACTTATGATTTTGTTTTTATTTGTTTCTCCTTGCATGTCTTATTCCTATAAATGTTTGGAATAGAAAATATCTGTGATAAAAATTTTCTCCTAGTATGTTTTCTGTACTCCAGTTTTGCATTTGTTCTTTTCTTTTTCTGAAAAAACAGTAACATTTCCAGGAATGTCTTACCCATGCAAACATACTGTTTTCACCAGGCAACTCTTTATTATTGGTGGAGATGCAGCAAGAAGCAAACACTCATTCTTTTTTCTGCCAACCTTATGCTTTCATGGTATGATCTTATTTATATTTTTATTTTCTGGATATATAGCCTTGTTTTTCTCACTAGGCTCTGTGGTTGGTGGGAGAATAAACAGAGTACCCTTGGATCATAATCCAAGCCGGCATGTGAGCTGTCCCTCTGGTCTTCTACCAAATGATGTTACTAAATGTTGAGCCTGTAAGAGAGACGGATGAAATCCTGAAACTATAGCTTTTGCGTTGTCTCTAAAAGTTTTGTATGTCTCTGTCAAAGATAAAATATATCTTCAATTAATTTTTACTCTTTTATAAACACTTGCTGAAGTAATAACAATGTTAAAGATTGTTGTTCAAATACAGATATTCAGTAAATAGGACTAAACATTGAAAGAAAAATTACTGGAGATTATTAAAATGGCCTTGGATTAACACTTGAATGTTTTCATGGTTTTTTTTTTAACTTTCCTACTCCACCACATCCTCTCTATAGCATGCCTGACCTTGTTAGGTCTGCAGATACTGCAGAGTGGTAAAAACCAAACCAACACAAAACAAAACAAACCAAAACAAAACAAAACAGGAATGACCTGTGGCGAGCTTACATTCTAGTTATCTAAAAATCCCTGGAGTAAGATGACTTCTCAATGAATTAATCCTGGGATACTTGGTCGCCTATTGTCAGGCAAATTTAGAACACTTTTGGTGACAAAACTAATATTAAAATAAATTTTAGATTAAAATGTAAAATATAAAAGTATGATATAGTATCTTAATAGAAAAAATGGATGTTTGATTTCCATATCTCATAATAGAGAATGGCCACCTTAGCTTAAAACCAATAGATTAGCCACATTGAACAGAGGGATACGTTTAGATACATAAGTGTGTATTAAAGCTTTTTTGGGTCAAGTCATTCATATTTTAATATATAATAGAAGACTGCACATACTTAAATCAAAATATTTTAGTATATATTTTTATGGTTTATATATTTTAAAAATTGTATCCCCTATCCTTATCTATACTTTGCATCCCACGTACAATGGCCATTGCTTAGCTGTATAATAAAAAAATATATAGCAAAAAACTGGAGTATTTTTTATTAGGGGGTTAATGATATCTAAGAATGAGGCCAGGCTGCAGTATTATAATGCTGATAACTAAGATAAACAAATTAAAATTTCATTTTAGATTTTAAACAGCATATATAAAGATCAAATTCTGACTAAACACTGAATAAATAACAGTAATATAAATGCTGAATTTTAAATGAAAATAATGGGCTTAAACATATATTTCATCTTCCATAACATTAAAGCTTTAAAATATGCAAAGCTAAATTTAACATAATCAAATCTACTATAGATCATATTTCATTAATTCAGGTTCTTCACTTGATGATGTGCAACTGAGAAGGAAATGAGTATAAGGATTCATGATTTTCATTTTCACTGGGCATATTTACTTTTCATTTGCATCAGGATGTTTTAGAGGAGAGGAAAGTTCCCTCTCTGCTCTGTCTTGGTTGGCATCAGGGAAGAACAACCTAGCAAAGAAGGATGAGGGGCTACATTCTTGGACAATTCAATATTATATATGAAACTTAATTAGAGTAAACATTTGACGAGATAACCTACCAATGACCCCAGAATCATAATGCTGGATTGTTGTATAATCAAAGATGTTAATTTTATAGGTGAGAGAATTGAAATACCAAGGTGTTACATGACTTGGTCAGTGTTATTCATTCATCAAATAATTGCTGAGCACATACCCGGGACCGCCATCCCTCTAAGTCATAGAAACCTTGCATTTAACACATAACTTTCTACATCCTGGAACTCACATCCTAAGGGGAGTAACCCCATTTTTCCAAATGCTCTTTACCGTTATGCAGCGCTCTCTACAGTAGAAAAGTTGGTTAATATGAGTAAGCCCTCAGGTGTGAAATTTTTAAAAAAATCATAAATGAACTATTTCTCAGCTTTTTGCAGTTAAGATGGATTCCAATGATTCTAAATATGCCAGAAATTCCATAGATTCAGTATAAATAATTTTATAATACTAATCAAAAATATTTTAAAATGTTTTAATGGATATTTGTTATTGTAAACTATCAACATTGGCGATTAAAATGAATATTAAGAAATAATCAAAATATTCAAAACCTTTGATATGATAATAAATTTCACTTTCTCTGTTGACCACCTTACCTGAGTGCTTTTGTTCTCACATTTGTTTTATAATTTTATAGAAATATATGTCATTGTTGTACGAAGACCACAAAAGGGTCTTAAGAAGAAATTTAATCTTTCATAATCTTAGTAGTGTATCTTCATTTAACTAGCATTGATTTATGATCTATAGATTATGTTTTCAGCATATTGAATGTTTTAGATGATAGTATAGAATTTAACTTTTTATGGTTGACACAGCCAAAATTATAATTATTTACATATTTAATTTATCTTTAAAATCTTACTAATAACCTAGAATGATTAATTCAATGCAACTCCACTTATGCACAAATTTTTTAAAAAATCATGAATGTATAATTACAAAAGTCATATATAAATAGAAATATATAATCAAAAACATATATATTCAAACTTTATGAGTTGAACATATTAAAATTGTTATTTATTGACATTGTTTTGTTAAGTTTCCAATGAGCAAGTACCATTGGAAAAGTTCGATCTTAATAATGTAACTTTATGTGTAGCTTTTATGAATATTTAGGTAAATATTCAGGATATCATTATTGGATAAAATCAGGAAAGTATTAAAGTTTTATGTTTTTCTTAAAAATTAGTAAAAGTGTTAAATGATTCAATAGAAATTGAGTATTCTCATTACCAACACCTATTCACATGAAAATGTGACTGTAGAATGAAGAGAAAACATGAAAAATCAATTGCTTCTACATTACTCAAGAGTGAACGGAAGTAGTGTTGCTCAGCATGCATGTGAATGCCCCCAAATATGGGTCCCTCAGAGAAGTTTAGCGGTCTAGGACACAACACCATGGGACCTGTCTACCTTTGAAAAGTAGGTCTACTATAATGTAGCAGAAAGACTGACAAATCCTGTGCTTACGTCCGATACTTTTTCCCCTAAAACTGTGGTACTCAGAGTGTGGCTTGCCAGATTATCAGCATCAGCATCACCTGGAATGTTGAGGGAAAGGCACTTTATCCCCTACTCTAAACCAGGAGGTTCAGAAACACTGGTGGTGGACCCAGGAGTTCCAAGGTCCCTGTGTGATTTTCATGCAAACAGAGGTTGCAGATTGTCAAGTTCTGTAGCATCTATGAAGAGAAGATATTTGAGTGTGTGTGTGTGCTCTCAACTTCTATCATTGCCAACTCAAACAGTACACACTCATTTGCTGCACTGTTTCCAAACTACCATTTAATTACAGAAATTCTGCTGTTAAGTTGACAAGGGAAAAATGTGTTTACAGTGTTTACTTCCATGAAGACATGAAATTCATTGATGCGTTCCTCCCAAAGAACTTTCTAGCTCAATTCTGCCTCGTGAAAAACTACTTCCTTGATAAATGCAAGCATCACCACAACACACGTAACTGGGGATGTTACTTTATTTGGAAGAAAGGATCTTTCCAGAAGATCCTTTGTGAAGACAAGGATTTGAGAAGAGGAGGTATCCTGGATTATCTGACTGTGCGTCAATCCAATGGTAATGTATTTAGAAAAATCACACAGAGGAGAGAAGCATAGACAGACAAGGAAGAAACAAAGGAAGATGAAGGCAGAGATTAGGGTGAAGTGACCACAACCCAAAGAAAACCAAGGATTACTGACAGCTCCCTGAAGCTAGGAGAGAGGTATGGAACAGGTGTTCCACCAGAGCTTATGCCAACATCTCAATTTCTGAGTTCTGGTCTCCAAAACTATGAAAAAAAAAAACATTTCTTTTGTTTTAAGACACCAGGTTTGTGGTACTTTGTTACATGTTGGAGGAGGTCATTGGGAGAATGTGGCCACTGATTGATCTGCAAGCTGGGCCCTGGTAATTGGACGCCCCTTACTGTCATCCGGTCCTTGGAATGTATGGTTTGGCTTTATGCCCACGCTAATAGGCTTTTCAGGGACATGGCCTTCATGTGGCGCTCAGACCTTCTGGACCAGATAAGTGACTGAATCCAGTTAAGGATTCTTTGTAAACATGTGAGAATCTGGTAGGTGGGTACAGAGATCTACTTGTCTATGGCCACCTAATACAGGCCTGTTTGCTTATGAAGTCTACCTACCACCTACGCATGTGGAGTGGCCTGCCTCTTTCTGTAGCCTCTCCCTACCCTCTGGGTAATTTAACCTGGGGTCTCCCGAGGCTGCAAATCAACATTTAGAACCGCCATAGTCTCTACATGCCAAAGTTGTTTAAAGACATAACTTGAGTGCTCAGAATTTTTCAAAAAGAAGATTTAAAGCAATTTCCATGTTGATAAGTTTTATGGACTGTAAACTTATAATCTTAAAGACATTCATATATGGAAATACATCTTTAAAAGACTATAGAAATATCATTTAGAGACATACACAGAGGGAATTGTTCATGTGTGACACTGAATTTTTCAGACTGTAAGGTGCACTGGACCATAAAACACACCTAGGTTTTAGAGGAGGAAAATAGGGAAAAAAATTTGAAGCAAAAAATGTGGTAAAATATTTAATAACATAAATAATGTAGGTTGCCGCACCCCCCCCCCCAGAGAGAGCCAGGTAAGCTACATTCAGACTATCAGATGCACCCCCATTTTCCTCCCAAATTTGGGGGGGAGTGTGTCTTATAGTCTGAAAAGTATGGTAATTGAAAGATAAAGACTTGATCTCTGATATGAAATGTTTTAGCAGTTAAGTAAAATTTTGTAGTATTTATAAAGGTGTACTGTAGTTCTCATGTTGATGGACTAAGCAAAGGAAATGTCAAGCCCATGTATTCATATTGGTTGAATAAAAATAATTTGTAAGAAAAGAAATAGGTTAAATATGACCATTGCTCTGGGTAGAGTCTTTGAAAGGATATTTGATAATGGAGTGTGTGAATTTTTTATTGGTGTTGTTATTTATATTTCTTATTTATGACATATTTTCTTAGATGCTAGATGGAGACAAGACGTACTTACAGATGTACTAAGTATCATAGAAAGATATATTTCCTTTGAGATTTATAGTACTTAATACTTTTTTTGTTGTTTCTTATTTCTTTTGAATATATCTTTTATTTCTGATGCAAGCTTGAATAAAGTCCAAATTGCTTTTGACTCAGAATAGCCACATGGCGTCAGTGACTGTCAGAAGCACACACGAAATGTTCAGAGCAGCGTGGTGTGGCTCACTGTTATCAGGGGGTGAGTATGCTAGAACTGGTATCCAAAGTACTCCTTGTTGATATACCACTGTTTGGCACATGTATTTTATCTTTGATTTGGTTCATTTGTTTTTATTTACTTTTAATTATTTAATTTTCAATGTGCTGGGGAAAAACAGAACTGGAAGCCACAAACAATAAAGATAAATGGCTCTGTCACACATCAGGAGATCCTGTGTAAGTCACAGTGTGGGTGTGTGTGAAATCAGTTTGCAGCTGATTTAACAACAGTTGCAAAATCTCTGAGCCTTAGAATTACTCAAATAATATTAATTTAGAATATATGCTCCATTTGGGGCATGTTGATATTTGTTCATGGTTCCTTCCAAAGCCTCAAACTGTGAGTGGCATCAATATTTGCTAAATGAACACGGATATGAGTGACATCTGTAAGCTGCTTATCAGGAGTATTTCCACATGGGATTAAAACAGCATTTAAATTAAGATTAAGTTTTATTATCTCAAAGCGTACTGAAGTCTAAAATTTTCTAATGATATGTTTATAATATGATATTCAGTAATTCAATCATTTTATTTTAATTCTTCTATTTTTATTGACTACAAGACAATACTGATTTTATGTAGCTTTTTGGTAGAGGAATGATTTTCCTGGACTAATGTGCTTTTTCCCGGCTGCTGACATTCCTTGTGTATAAAATTATTCATCTTACACAGCTGAATGTGATGTTTATTTGCAGATTTCTGGTGGAAAAATGTTTAGTGTAAGTACAAAAACATCTAAATTAAGCATACCTTTTATTTGAAATTCCATACAAGTCATATGAGGTTAAAATATTGCTAGTTAATATGAGTCATCAGAAATTTATAGGTATTATATCTAATGGTTTGTCATTTCTTTTTTCTCTAAATTTACTTTGCCTCCTTTTTCTCATATTCTGTATGTTGTTTAGGAGTTTTTCCAGTAAAACAAGCCCCCCAAATTTTAAGGTCTAATTTAAATAAGTTTAACTCTGATGTATCTAGTAAAGTGAAAGACTGGAGAAACAGGAGAAAAGGGGTGATTTAATTGGCTTTGTAAGTTACTTTAGGAAGTGGGAGGGACTCAGGGTTCAGAACAGTGGGGGAGGAATTAAATGTCAAATGCTGTCTCAAAGGTCTTTCTTGGGATTGTTGTGACAGGTGTGTGGCAATTTATTTTGATAATTTCATTTTATCTCAGCTAAAATAAGAGCTTGAAGTTTGGAGGAGTTTAAGACAAATTTTTGTTTTCTTCTCAACTAAATCAAAGGATTGCTATATATCATCACTCTTTTTGTACAGTTCTATTAAGTGAATAATTGGTTACCAACAAAGAAAT